>JACXGI010007584.1:0-36765 GCA_016801175.1 Esox masquinongy
GTGTGTGTGTGTGTGTGTGTGTGTGTGTGTGTGTGTGTGTGTGTGTGTGTGTGAAAATCGGAGTCACATAATAAAACAATCTTATTCTTTTAATCTTAACCAGGGTTTGGAACTGTTTCACCATGAATGCATCACAAATGTCTGTGTGTTGGTGCCCCACCACATGCAGCTGGTGTCCTTTTAAGGACAGTAGATCTGCAGGAACAGGGTTGGGTAGCCCTGGCATACACAATATGTGAACCCACGTGCAGTTTTGTGTCTTTCGTGAACATAACTGCTCCTTACCTTGTTTCGGAGCTTTTTGCATAGTGTGCACAGCGCACTTGAGCAGACGTGTTTGGGAACTCTTTCGCTGCTGCGTAATCATTGTGGGACAATTTTGCGCGCCAAAAACTAACACGTTTGTACTGCGTCCATCCGCTGTAATGCTAGCAGTCAAGTTGCATGTCAAAAAGATTATTAAGAAAATTAAAAATCCATTGTAGCACTTCGTAAATGAAGGGAGAAAGGCTGGCATGTGGGAATGTTTTGATGTAGCCTAGTTTGAACTGGCCATGTGAAATGCGATTTTGAAGAATGACATAAGAACTGGCAACTCCTGGCCAGCACGAACTTGACCGAAGTGGCAAATGCCACCTTGCAAAACAATCCTATGACATTGTTTCAAACTTTCCCATGATACTTACCACCAAATGCAGACCTAAATCAGGGATCATAGCCATTTGTGTTGCTTTCCAAGAGATGTTATGCCATTTAACAAAACTACTTCAGTGAATTAGGAAGACCTGGGTCCGGTTGCACCAGCTGGATGTAAAAAAAGTGGTCTTGAATGTTTATTTGGCCGTAGCTATATCTAGCTATGTCTTGATTAGAATTTACACCTGTTGCACCAAATAATAGTTATTTATAACCAGTCATACTTAAATCCAGTGTAAGCAATTCTGCGTTCATGAGACCAAGAGATTCATGGTGTTAGTTGCTAGGCAGCGACTTTTGATTATTTACAGATCATTTCATACAAAGAATAACATCAGGCGCATTGGAGACAAAAAAAGAAAAGGGATCTTTTCAGACTCAGAAATTAGGAAAAAACTGAAGACTAAATATGTCGAAATTCAACCACTTCAAACAAAAAGACAAATTATGTCTAGAATCAGGCTTATAGGCTAACTTTACATTGCTAATTTCTACCACCTTGTTCAGAAATTTGCTTATAATCAGTCTGTAATATTCGGGGTAATGCGTGGTTTCTCTTCGCATCTGCTAACTGAAGTCAGAGTCCATCTGTAATTTCAAACAGATCACAGAATAAAGTGGAAAATCTCAAAACATGCCATGACCATATAGACCTACTTAGCCTATATTGGGTTATTCCCATGGTATATAATTCTCTTCCTCCTATTTATGGATAGTCTATTATATGCAAGTCGCGACATTCTCTTTAAGTTGTTGTCATCTGTCCTACACTGGACTTTGCCGATAACACATTAATTGACAATGATGCACTTGCAACTTATCTGTGTGGTTGTTTCACCCAGCTCTTTTAAAATGTATGCAGTTATTGGAAGTATGTTTTATTTTGGAAAGTAAGATATTATCTTACTTTGCAAAATAATGTATTTATATGCACTGGTGGTTTTAATGATTTGGGGACCCTAGGCAGAGACTGGTTAAGGCTCCAAACATCATGTATTTTTTACCTATTGTCATTATCAAAGCCATACTGACTGTCACGGTTGAGGGAAAGGATGTGAGGCGCAGAGCAGGTAAAGGAAGTAATTTCTTTAATTATCTTTGCCAAAATAACAAAGAAGAAAACAACTGTGAACTGAAGCATCCAACACAATCAATGACCGACAAACTAATGGGAAAACAAGGGCCACTTAAATAGGATACCCAACCAGAGGCAATAGGGAGCAGCTGCCTCCGATTTGGGATAATTAAACGTAAGCGTGCAGAGATGCCAAAAGGCACCTCTGCAGTCAGGCCCTGACTGTGTCCTCCAGGCACATAGAGATGCCTAAAGGCACCCCAGCCAGGACCTGACACTGACAACATTTTGAACATACCTTTTTTGTTGTTGAACGGAACTGTTGTTGTTGTTCGGTCTCAAACATAAAAAATGTATTAGAAGGCATGATTTCATTTGAGTATCATTTTGAGTAACATGATCAGATCATAAAACAAAAAAATAAATATAAAAAAAACAATTTATTATTTTATTTTTACAATATTTCAGTTTGAATTTTCATGGGGCCCTAGGCCTCCTGGGGTCATAGGTGGCTGCCTACCTTGCCTAACCCCCACTGTTTATATGTAGTCTATTCACAACCCACAGAATTTCCGTGCAAGTTTTCAACTGTTACAGCCAGGGACGCGCTCTCCCATTAGGCAAGATTAGATAGCCACCTAGGGCGACACTTGAATTTGAGGCGGCATTTTTACAATGGGCTGCCTTCCTCCAGTGTGACAATTGGCTGCTGCTCTCCGGCGCCTCTGATTGGTGTTGGTCCGTGGCACCCAAGCCACCAATTCGTACTGTTGCTGCAGTTCCCGCCCTCACCCCACTCACACTTCTACCGTAGTTCACCCCCATTATCCTTGGTAGCTAGAGGCCACACTAGGTGGAGACTAAATAAATAAATGCTGATGATACTGATGTTGAACAATAAATTTTTTTTGCTTCAGTCCGGAATGTGGAACGAGACCAAATCCAATGCTTGCTGTGCTGAATATCTATATGCTATTTTCAAAGTCAAAAATGTATTTCTCTGCAGTAAGATTGAATGGAGTCACTGGTCAGCTAGTCTCAAGGCTTCAAGGTCTGAAGGTCAAGAGCAGGGCTGCCCAACCCTGTTCCTGGAGATCTACTTTGCTGTAGGTTTTCTCTTCAACCCCATTTGTGACTAATTTGGTTAAGCTTTTCAAAACCTACAGGACAGTAGTTCTCCAGGAACAGGGTTGGACAGCCCTGGTCAAGAGTGAAAAACACACTCTGGAACCCTCATATTACTTGCGAGCAGTTATTGGTCTGTTGTAAAAATCATCTGTGATTGGCCAACAAAGAATGGCTCTCTAGTATCTGTGAAATGGATTGGCTATTCATTATAATGCTGGGGCGAGACCTTCCAAAAATATAACTTTTCCTTGACGGAAAAGGATGAATGTCGGCTTAGGAAGTCAGGAATCTAATGGAAAAAACCTGAACTTCTAGCACGTACAGTTAAAAAAATAACTAATGCAAGCCCTTAAAAATACCCCAAAAAGGATTATTTTTTTATTTTTCGCACTTTTAAATGTTTTTAGTTTTTTTTATAATAAAAATGGCTGTTAAAGTTTATTGCTAACATCCTTTAGCCTACATTTATAACGATTTCACTTATTAACTGTAATCAATGTTAACTTTTCGATTAACTGTGCCCGGCTATGGTTAAAACCAGGGCTTGATTTGAATGAGGATATAATATTCCCTTTGTTAAAGAAAAGGGCAAAAGGGATATCTAACAATCTTTAAAATGCCCGTGAAAGAATTGACTCCTATGCATATGGAGATATATTGATTCCTCTCTTTGATATTCTGAAGCTGAGCTGCAGCCTATAATATTTGAGGAGATAATATTATATTATTAATAGGGATATTCTGTCCCTATTAATTTTCTCCTTCTGAAAATACAAGATGTTTGTTTAAACACTGGCAGCTTTTAGGGAAGAACTTCTGTTGTTGGGTTATAGGCAGAACGGGCAGCAGAACATCCTGGGCCGGCCCTGCTTACAGCTTTACATCAGCGTGCAATCTAGAGAGTGTCAGTTATTGTTACGTCATAATAGATAACTGTTTATAAAGGTAGCCTAATGCGGGATCATATTACCAAGTAAATCGTTTTTATTTATTCATTTTTGAGTTGAGATATTGTAGAGTTGAGACCAAAGTGCGGTTGTTGCCAGTGGAGGACTCAGGCTCTCTGAGGGGCAGGCGTGAAAAAAATTAAAGGGCACCAGCTGCATATGGTGGGGCACCAACATGCAGAAATTTGTGATGCATTCATGGTGAAACAGTTCCAAACCCTGGTTAAGATTAAAAGAATAAGATTGTTTGATTATGTGACTCCGATTTTCACACACACACACAAACACACACACACACACACACACACACGCGCGCGCACACACACAATGTCACTGAGAATGAGCTGTACAGTTGAAGTTGGAAGTTTACATACACTTAGGTTGAAGTCATTGAAACAAATTATTTGACCACTCCATAGATTTCATGTTAACATACTATAGTTTTGGCAAGTTGGTTAGGACATCTACTTTGTGCATGACACAAGTAATTTTTCCAACAATTGTTTACAGATTATTTCACCTATAATTCACTATATCACAATTCCAGTGGGTCAGACATTTACGTACACTATGTTGAGTGTGCCGTAGGCTAATTGACATAATTTGAGTCAATTGGAGGTGTACATTTGGATGTATTTCAAGGCCTACCTTCAAACTCAGTGCCTGTTTGCTTGACATGAGAAAATCTAAAGAAATCAGCCAAGACCTCTGAAAAGAAATAGCAGACCTCCACAAGTCTGGTTCATCCTTGGGAGTAATATCCAAATGCCTGAAGGTACCACGTTCATCTGTACAAACAACAGAATGCAAGTATAAACACCATGGGACCATGCAGCCGTCATAACACTTGGGAAGGAGACTCGTTCTGTCTCATAGAGATGAACGTACTTTGGTGTGAAAAGTGCAAATCAATCCCAGAAGAACAGCAAAGGACCTTGTGAAGATGCTGGAGGAAACAGGTATAAAAGTATCTACATCCACAGTAAAACAAGTCCTTATCGACATAGCCTGAAAGGCTGCTCAGCAAGGAAGATGCCACTGCTCCAAAACCGCCATAAAAAAGACAGACTGCGGGTTGCAACTGCACACAGGGACAAAGATCTTACGTTTTGGAGAAATGCCCTCTGGTCTGGTGTAACAAATATTGAACTGTTTGGCCATAATGACCATCGTTATGTTCGGAGGAAAAAGGGGGAGGCTTGCAAGCCTAAGATCACCATTCCAACCATGAAGCACAGGAGTGGCAGCATCATGTTGTAGACGTGCTTTGCTGCAGGAGGGACCAGTGGTCTTCACAAATTAGATGGAGTCATGAGTAAGGAAAATGATGTGGATATTTTGAAGCAACATCTAAAGACATCAGTCAGGAAGTTAAAGCTTGGTCACAAATCGGTCTTCCAAATGGACAGTGACCCAAAGTATACTTCAAAATTGTGGCAAAATGGCTTAAGGAAAACAAAGGAAAAGTAGTGGAGTGGTCATCACAATTCTATAGAAAATATTTGGCCAGAACTCAAAAAGCGTGTGCGAGCAAGGAGGCCTACAAACCTGTTTCAGGTACACCAGTTCTGTCAGGAGGAATAGGCCAAAAATCACCCTAGTTATTGTGGGAAGCTTGTAGAAGGCTACCCGAAAAAGTTTGACCCAAGTTAAAAGATTTAAAGGCAATGCTACCAAATACTAATTCAGTGTATGTAGACTTCTGACCCACTGGGAATGGGATGAAATAAAATATAAGATGAAATAAATAATTCTCTCTACTATTATTCTGACATTTCACATTCTTAAAATAAAGTGGTAATCGTAACTGACCTAAGACAGGGAATCTTTGCTAGGATTAAATGTCAGGAATTGTGAACAACTGAGTTTAAATGTATTTGGCTAAGGTATATATAAACTCCCGACTTCAACTGTATATTGAGGAGCATAGTCAGGGTAGGGAGATAAGTCAGGGTGGTGGAATCAGAGTAGATAAAAGTGAAAGATGTTACTACACTTTCTGCTTGATTTGAGTTGGATCAAGTCAAGTGGGATGTGAAGGTTACAGCTCAGACTGCACTAAACCCACCGACACCTGAATATTCTAAAGGGGGTGTGGCTGAGTGTGTGTGTGAGGATTGTACCAAAAATAAAGGGGTATTCCCCCCAAGAGATCATTCTACCTCATCTCCACTCTCTTTTGGAACCAATAAACTCATCCAGACAGTTTTTACATGTTTTTGTCTTTCTAAATATACATTTAACTTCTCTATGCTAACATTTTAACTTCTACATGCTAACAATTCGAAAAACTGTCTGGATGAGTTTATTGGCTCCAAACAGAGCACGTAGAGGCCAACACATTTTCTAGCATGTAGGGCAGCCTACATGGCACTACATCACATTATCTCCATTGGACAGGCACCCATTAGGACATTGAATCACATTTCCTCACACATAGGAGAACCCATGAGGTCACTGCATCAAAATGTTTCCACTGGAAGGGCACCCATTAGTGCGCTGCATCATATTTTCTCCACTGGGAGGGCACCCAAGAGGGCACTTCATCGCATTTCCCGCACGTTGGGGCACCCTAGAGGGCACTTTATCACATTTTCTTACACACTGGGCCACCATAGAGCACTTTATCATGTTTTATCTAGCATAGGGGCATCCAGGAGGGCACTTTTGCAGCGTTTATTTCTGGGGGTCAGTTTATTTTGATTGTCTGTTTGCTATTGCATATAAGGTAAAGCACAGATAACATCCCATCACTTTTTTCATGCTTAAATTGCGTAACCGGTTTATTACACAATAAGGCATCTCAGGGGTTTTGGACATATTGCCAGTATACCTTGGCTAAGCACTGTGTCCAGACTATCCGCTGTGTTATACCTAAGAAACATTCTTAGCTATGGCATATTCTGTACCCCCTTGTGATTTATTGCTGAAACAGTGGAAACATCCAGCCAGACTGGTATGTTGTGAATGGAAAACTAATGAGAACAGATTAATTTTAGAGCCTTTGTCTGTGAAATACTGTATGTTTGACATTTTCTGGATTTGGTCCCATTGAGAAAGCGTTGATAATTACATGGATGAAATCAACTTGTCCGTCTGGCTGTGGCTGTAGTGCTACATATCTGGGATCCTTGGGACATCCTTCCCCTGAACTCTAACCTCCATAACACATACATAAGCCTGACTGTATGTAGCCGTTACTGGCAGAGGTTTGGAGGTGTCTTGGTCTATTAAATTTAGAAGCTGCCTGTCCTCTTTAATCAATACACTGCTATGTCTTCATGAAAAGCAGAAACACCCACACATGCAGTCTTGCTATTAGAAGGTTTTTTGTAGATGTTTTTCTACTAGCAAATATCAGGAAATAACTGACCACATACAGAATAAAATATTACAGTCCAAAATCCTGTTTGGACTGTAGGTGACATCAGTACACAGATGACAATACATCTTTGTGCAGTCTTCCAGGGGTCAGAGGTCAAAGTGAATTTTCAATTAGATGTTCCAGACCCATTCAACGATACTGATGTTATAAAGGAGGAAGTCAGGCAAGTGATTTAAGAAAGGGTTGCAATATTCTAGTCATCCAGTAATCTGTTTCAAGATTCACAGTCAGGATCATTTGAGATCGCTTCACTTACAAGATCCCCTTAGTACAACCAGCAGATCCTCACACACTTCTGTCCACAGCATTACCACTTCCATGTTACAAGCTAAGGCCAAACAGATTGTTAATGAGGTCATTCTGAGATCTGCTATTTAAATCATTACTAGTAATGCCAGCCCTTGTTTGCTAGAGAACATGCCTAGCACCACCTTGTCAAGTTTGTAGTGTGCTTTTCCACACTACAAACTTGGTAAGACAGAAGGGATGGAGAAATAGACAGACTGGCGGATAGACACACACAATGATGGTTCTTGTCTGATTCTCTGTTGTCTTATCACGGATGCTGAGTGTGATGGCCTAGAGATGGTTCTAGAATGTATAAACACATCTCCACCAAAGGAGGGCCTGACACCCAATCTGGCCTCTGCTGCACAGGAGTCCCAAAAATGTCCCTTCCTTGTCACAGTGTTCCGTACCATCTTCAAACCATTCAAAGGAGCTTCTGGGAAGAAGGACTAGAAACAAGCATTGTTTCATTTTTGCCCTGTTTCAGTTTATTTCCTGGTTTTATTTCTACCTTGGTTATATTCCAGCCCTGATTTTAATTTTGATCCTTTTTTTACAGAATTTACTGAATAAAATATTACTGCAATCATTTTTGTCTGTGGTAGTTTTACTGTACATGTAAGATACAAATGTACTATTTTCGTGTTCATACTAAGTAGAAATACCACAATGGAAACAAACTAGATGTTGTTCAAAATAAAGACAGGATAAAAGTTGGAAAAAGTCATGAAATCACATTCAAACAAAGAGGAAACAACTGTGTAACAACATGGTACCTACACATCAATAGTATACACAGTATAACCCATACAGAAAGATATTATATTTTAAAATACATTTCAAAATGTTTGAAATTGGCCACAAAAATATATGTATACATTGAATACATTTTAAGTATTAATGTATTATATACATTTTCATAAAAAAATTGTAAGAAGCCAATATATTTAAAATATATTTCCTTTTCAAATGCAACATTTTTAAAGCAATTTATCAGTTTATTTTTTCGTAAAAACATTAAAAAGAATAAATACAAAAAATATAACAAAAAATACATGTCCTGTGAGATGGCAAGAAAACAGCCATTTCCAGCCTTTATTGTAGTTTAACCACCAATGATCAACCATAAATATTAAAGGTGGGTTACTCACGTTTAACATTGGACACACAAATCATATTACAAAATTAATAAGCTGGAGCACTTTGGAGAAATTGAGTGTTTGGCACTATACTAAAGATAAATTAACTCAGGTATTTAATTGGTTGCAGGTGTGCTCAGAACATAGAGATGTACAGAGACCTCTATTTACGACAGCTGGAATTGCAGGGGCTGCACCATAGAGGTCTGAGGTTCTAGACTCCATACATCTCCGAGGCACCTGTAATTGACGGGACAGCTAAATAAAGAAAATAACAACATCCAGGACCATGAGAGCCTTTATGGCCTAAACAAGTAAACTTTGTTTAGGCCATATCTTTCTTTTTTCTGTTTGCCCTTGCTTGCCATTTGCTAGTATTATTATTTATTCTTGCCCTGCGCGTTAACAGAGAAAAATATCAGTATACGTTTGATATCTGTTGATATAAAAGATGAAAAATTCCATAACTTCCTGGCACCGCCCTAGTACATAACCAATCAGGCGTCGCAACTAGTCCATCCCCGGCTTGTGATCCACCTTACCTGATTGGTGATGCCAGCTGACATGGAGAAATGGTAAGAGACAGTGTTGGTGGTGGTGGTGAATCCTAACCCTAACCCTGGATATAAGATCACCTATGTCCTGCCCCAGTCTCCCTTTCAACAGGGGATTCGGTGGGTGTTGTAGCATCAGACAAATCAATGATGGTGCCAATAAAACTGCTGTATTGCACCGGGTGTGTCTGCACAACACCTAGTGTGTCTCTAAGTCAGATTAGAGATATCATGCATTTACTCACAGCAATCAGTTATTCTCAGTGACAACGTTTCTACTCATCAGCATTGCAGTCTTGGGAGACTATCGATTTCTTGTGCCTTAGGAGGTTGGTTCTTAGCAATGCATCTTCTGTGTAATTTGTGGGAGTTACAGAGCTTCAAAACACCACGCACCTCAAGAGAGCTTTTGCTGTTGGACGTTATCTCAGACATATAACACACTGACATCATTCCAGTGACTTTCCATGAGAGGAATTCTTCGGACAATACAATTCTTCCTTATCAGTCAGTCTGATCGAGGACCGTGGTCCTTATGTAGCTGACAGGACTTTCAGTGGGTATCAACAATCTCCTCTGTCCCTCCCACAGCGCCCAACAGAGAGCCCAGGAACACAAATGTCTTTGTTGGAGCAGGGAGATGGATTCTAAACTTGGAACAATGAGGGCAGTCGTTTGGAATTCCATGAAACTGCTCGATTGTTCTGATGTGACCTTCAGAGGTTTATCAGTTTGTCAGTCAGTGGTCCTAGCCGGTCAGTCACTCCCACCACCACATAGATTTGATAATCCATTGACATCATCAGTGTCCTAACCTGGCTTCTCTAGTGGGGGTTTGGGTAGATCAATTGTTCTCATAGCAAGGACATTGTACTGCATGGAATACCACAGCCAAGTTCTTCAACTCCCAGTCCATGGTACATGCTATCATGGGCAAATGTCTCTTCAGTTTTTTTTGCCTGGTGGTCTTAAATTGTTTACTTGTATTCCTTTATTTTCTGAGGAAAATGTAAATATTTTTTACAAATATGAAGGCCTCAAGGAAGTTAAGGGGCATCAAGAATGAATACGGTTGGAAGTGTTAGAAATGTCACAGATGATTTCCAGTCTGCCACTGATACTTCAGAAAATGCTTCATGCGCTACAACAATTTGACAACACAATTAGACAACTACAATCTTATCAATATGGCTCATTTAGCTATATTCTGTTCAGTTGTTTGTATTTGAAAAAATCTGTGTTTATAGCATTTTGCAGTACAAAAAATGTCCCAAATTTTCATAGAAGATAGATACATGATAAACATTTGTGCTTTTATTTTTATTTCAAGTATTGAATGAAATGGACTTGATGCACTAAAAACTTCAACCCCCACAAACACACTGCCTTGTTGTACTAGTAAAAATGCCTTGATGAACCAGGCAAAGGATGCCGTAGACTTAGGGTCACAATTAGGATTATTTACAATTAGGATTATTGGCAACAAACTGCACCTTGTCTCTACTAACCAACACAACTTTGGTTAGTAAGGAGAGACAATCTGGATGGTTAGAGATTCTGCAGTGCTTTATACTGGGGATCAAAGAGAAGACAATACAGCTCCCTGGTGGGTGGTTATAGCATAACCCATGTCCTTAGTCAACTAAGACTTTCTCTTAGTATAAGCAACTGGGTGTAATCTGTTATGCACACTCATTATTCAGATCATTGATTTGATCAACTTCAAACAACTGAATGGTAATGGCTGACATTTAAATGGTTCTCCTCTGCTCTGGTTCTATCCCTTGCATGACACAGACATACTCAGCACTGGAATAAAAATGTGCATTGAAGCATTTCACCCAGTAGATGGCAATACACACCAGTGATCATGACGGTAAATTAGTCTTACTGTGGTAATTCAATTCTTTCAACATTCTAAATATCCCCCCCAAAAATTTTAAAAATCAGGAGCCACAACTGGTCCATCCCCGGCTTGTGATCCATCTTACCTGATTAGTGATGCCAGCTGACATGGAGATAAGGTAAGAGATAGTGTTGGTGGTGGTGGTGAACCCTAACCCTGGATGTAAGAACACCAACGTCCAAAATGTACACCAGACATCAAGATGCTAAATAAATCTTACCGTGGTCGTTCAATTCTTTTAACATTCAATGAAAATACATATCCATGAATGTCATTTAAACTGGAACAAACTTGAGCGGCATCTCAATGATTCCTGTAAAGAAAGAATATAATTTTTCTAACCAGTGTGATTAAGTTTCGATTGCTGAGGATAAGCATGAATGAGCAGTGGATTTTTATTGCATCTGTTTCTTTTCACCTGCCAGTAAATCAATTGTATCATTTCTTTAATCTTTGTCCCCTGGAATGTATGTACTCAGTAATCCTTATGATGTATGAAGTTGCTTCAGCATTACCGAAGAGGCATTCATAGCGAATGGTAAAGCTTATTTGCAGGGTTTATTAAAGAGGACATAGCAGAGGCGTTGCTAGGATCACAATACATTCGGGGCTTAGCCCCCCCCACCCCCCATACAAGGGTTTGAAAGTAAATTAGGAAAATTTAGATGTACACATCTACATTGTCATAATGCGCAATCGGAATTATAGATGAATAGATCAGGGGCTATTCTTTTATTTTATTTTTTTGGTCAATTTAAGATCCGGGGCTATTCATAAAAGATCCAGGGCTGTAGCCCCAGATGCTCAGGCCTAACGACGACACTGGGACATAATGTCATTATACAGGACCTGAAATTGAATTGTCACTTCATGCTCTCATGTCATGTACAGATAGATTGTCTTCATCGAATGCTTCATGAAAATTTCCTTCAAACATCAATCAGCAACTGCACCATTACACTGTTGACCAGTTAAAAAGAAAAATCCATCTGTTTTAAACTACAATCTTTACAGCAACTGACGTTTCCCCACTCATTTATCCAATCAGTGAAATCCAGATGTATGTCAAGTTAAACACTCATATTAAGGCCCATCTCCAATGCGAGTAAGGACTAGCTCTGATGACTGGTCCTGATCTCAGCGGCCACCGGTTGTTAGTAGGAGCTGAAAACTGACACTAATTCCTCTCGACACAACTTAAGTCATTACATGTTGCAGTAGCTCTGTTTATACCCAGCTCCTATAACTGTCCATCACCCTGATGTTGACCTGACCTTGTCTGTTTACACTTAAAAGATCTGATTAAAATCTGAATACAATCCATCTTCTAAACAACTACAGCCTTTCAGAAAATCTGGACACAATCAAAAAGTGAACAAAAATCAGGACGAAGGATAATTTAGAACCAGGTATTAACTGAGCTATCGAAGGCTTTGGAACATTCTTCAGAGGGCTTACGCTAGTATGGATGGCTGAATACAGATGGAAGAAACAGCATGAAACATGGATGGAGAGCCTATCTAGAGGAATTACATCCCATTCCCATCTCGGCTCAGAGATCCGTTATTCTCCATTACCATTTAGAGACCAATCTGAATGAATTGAAGTATCCTTGAGTCTTTTGAATTGGGCCGGTTTTGGCATAGCACACTTGGGGGAGTGTTCATGCTTAAAATCATATCAGAGTGACTTAAGCTTGTTTTAATTGAAATCCTTAATGACAGATGCTCCCTGGTCTCTAGTGGCTACACTCACATCCCGTACGGCAGGGAGGATGTGACGCGTCTGCTGATGTGTCGCTATTGAATCGGTCCATGTTTTCTAAATAATTTCAAGTGCAAGCCGCTTTTAAGAGTCAGCTTTAACTGCCACTTCCCACAACCTACCTGGTGATCCCTGTCCTTGTCCACCTGGTCGTCCCTGTCCTTGTCCACCCGGTCGTCCCTGTCCTTGTCCACCTGGTCGTCCCTGTCCCATCCTCCTGGTTGTGCAGCTGATCAGGGTTCTGCCAAAACACTCTGGACACAGCCCACCTGCATTTATTGACCTGCTGGTCATCTGAACATGCAAAAACAGTGACGTGGCCCAAAAGGTCATATACTCATATGATCTTCACCTGTAATAAACAGACATAAGACTAAACAGAGTGGCACTGAGAGACAGAGTTCCTGGAGCCGTGTACCGACATCTATCCCCACAACTTTAAGCCAAAACCTGTAATTCTAACCTTAACTCTGATTATAACCTTATCCATAAACCTGACACTTCAGCCAAAACATAGCGTTTAAAAAATGAGGACAGCGAAAATGTCCCAATTTATCAAATACTCCTTGTTTCCTAACAGTTTGGGGACATTTCCCATTTATATAATAAAAACTGTTTTCACACAAATCCTCCCTGTGAGAATTTTTTTTTTAGCAGGCCCCTTGACATAGGAGACAAACATATGTTGCCCATCCCTGCTTTAGGTTGTGTGACGGCATTTATTTGTAGTTCTAGGTCGGAGGATGTACAACGCAAAATCATTTTTTGCATACATTATTTCTGATATTCCGGTTAAGCCGTTTGTGGAAATCACTGTTTCTCTTCTCTCTTCTCTATCTTTCCCAAGCTATTATCATAGATGTTCCAGACGAAAAAACAACAAACTATTCACTGAACAAATCTGACCCTCTGCATTTTACTGAAAATAATTGGTTAAATGTTTACTTTTATATAACTTGTGGGTGCATACAGAAACAACAGTCCCTTGACACCAATTTTGTTGAAGTTTTTAGGTTAAGTATCCTAAGAGTTACAGACTCTACTGACGATAACCCAAGTGTCTGGCTGTGACATGGAAGGATCCACCCTGTGCTCTAGTGGATGACCCAATAATTACATGGCATAAGGATGGGAGGTCCAGCATGACTAATCATCTGCTTGTTTGGCACTGGCCATTAGTTCATTAGTTGATTAGTTGGATATCAACAGTTGTCACAGACTAGTCTTTTAACTTACAAGTGCATCCTTTATAGAGGACATCAAGAGAAGAATCACAGTTTCAGCAAGTTAAATATTTCTATATTGAGCATACTAAATTGGGGTCCAATGACTATAAACCAACAACAAATAACATTTATATTATTGTTATTAATATCTTGAGAATACTTCAAATCATAATTGTTCAAAATATTGAGAATGTTTTTTTTTATACAAAATTGCTCTTAATTTTTCTGTTTTATTTAAACAACAAACACTTGGTACACGCTGGTAAGGGTTAAAATGGCTTTAACACTAGCACTTTAAAACAGTCAATTAAAGTTAATGTTTGGCTTATGGTTTTTCTTCCTAAATTATATATTAGGAAATAACGTCTTCACAAACTAGCTTATAAGCCATATAAAGTAGTAAAACAGAAGTAGAATGAAAATAACATTTCATAAATACAATGCCCTCAAACAATCAAACAGTTACTATAAGGTTTGACTATACATGCTCAGCTTTTATTTGTGTGTATTTGTGTACATTTTGGTTTCAGGTAAAGATGACAAAACTTTGTTGTTTGGCCCCATATCTCAGGGCACTAAAAGTATTGTGACAATTTACTTGACAGCTGTTTCTGGTTAGTCAGGTAGGTTTCTTCATTTGTGCAGGCAGAAAAGAACTGTCAATGTCTACTCTTGATTTTAGGCTTTGTTTGCACCTTTTGAGTCTAAATAAACAACATGAACATCCTTTAAAAGAAGGCAAGAACAAACCAATCAAATAACTGTCTGACAGATCAAAACAAATCTGCACGTACCTCAATCCATCTGAAAATGTAGAAAGAGTTAAAAATTGCAAATATTGACTAAAGGGGTGAATACTTCAATTAGTATTTTTTATAATCAATTATTTTCTGTTTTGTAATTAATTTGTAGATGTTATTTGTCACTTAGACATTATGAACTTTTATGTCGTTCAGTGGCAAAATTCCTAATTGTGTCCTTTTAAATTTCACATTGTAACACAATAAAATGTAAAAAAGTCCAAGGGGGGTGAAATCATTTTGGGAGCCACTTCAGTTACTCAGAAAAGAGGCATCCAAGGTGACAGTTTTAAAAAATAACAGAAAGAGTTGGTGTAGTGAGTGTTATGACTCGTATGTTTGTATGCATGTTTTCCAGTGAAAAGTCGTAATTGTCTTTAATGATGATGTGTGCGAATGCAGGAAACTTATGGATGGTGCTTTATCATACTGGCACAGTAACGGAGTAAGGGAGTTATTTTGGACTGTCCAAGTCGGTCTCCAGATTCCTAATGAATTCAACATTACATTTATTTTGCTGCAAATGAGCCTTATTGCAAATAAGATCCCAAAAGAGACAACTGAAGATGTGTGTAGTACTGGCCCGGCAGAGCATCAACCACAAAGAGACCTAGCGGATGGTCAATGGGTAGTTATTGCATACATAATATATGGGCAGTTAGTGCATAAAAGGTCTATACAATCAAATACTAGACATAAGTGCCTAATTTTCAGACATCTTACCTGTCCCAATACTTTCGGTACCCTGAAACAGGAGGACTATGTATAAAAAGTGTGGTCATTTTTATTTTATTCACAATTGTGAATAAAAAATGAGAATCTACACTTCGACCTTTAGATTTCCAAACCCATCCTTTGGAGTAAAGAGCCAAAAGAAGTAAAAAAAAAAAGGTTTCATTATCCCAATAATTACAGTGGGCACTGAGAACCAAGTTTGTCTATTCACACAGAAATGGCATAATACAGGTAATTTAGCAATATTAGAACTATAGGCTGTTGTGAAATGCATCAAGATGAGCAAGTAATTTTAGATGCATAGAGACTACTGTAAAACAAGTAAAGAACATTCTATATAAGTTACATTTACAGTAGTGGCACTGGAAATACAGTAAGATGTTCAAAGTGTATGGAATGAACAAAACACGTGAGCCTCAAGAGAGCACCCATAACACTTGTTTGGCAGGAAATGAAATGAAAAAAAAAGACTAGGATGCCAGAAAGAAAGACCTTCAAGTTACCAGTTTAAAGGCCAGTAGCAGGATTAGCACTTCTCCTTCACCAAATGCTTACAAATGTGAAATCAAAAGATTAGATTGCATGCTGCTTCGGCTACCTCTACACAGGTTTTTATATACAGGATCTTTACACTGACAGTTGTGTGGTTGTTTCTTAAGCAGATATCTAGGGAGGGAGGGAAGCAGGGAGGGAGGGTGGATACTGCCTTTCACTACACTGGCCTGGCTGCTGGCCCTAGTTAACATATTTAACTGCAGCACACCCACAGAACTAACTAGTGTATATAACCAAAACAGAGGGCGATGTTCACCGGAAAAAGACATTGAACAGGAAGTGTTCATTGTGTAGAGTTGGGTATAGATGAGGAATGTTCCAGATCATGTAAAATTCACACCACAAGAGCAAAACCATGCCAAACATTACCATATTAATTGTCATAAAAACAGAATGGAGCATTACGAGAGTTGTAGTGGAGGAAAAAGTTCCTAAATCTGGCTAATTAAGAGAAAATCTAAAGTAGGTTTGGAACAATTATATTTCCATACACTAAACACTGAAGGGGAGAGTTCAGAGGAATCTATGTAGCCATTAGCTTAATACCGAAAATCTCTCAACCCCAAAAACAATACTAACATGGCAAAATCTGGGCTGCATTAGACACAAAAAACATCTGTTAGTCCCGCGGGCTGTTTTAAAAAGACAGAATACATATTAAATGTAGCCAGATCAATTCAACACTATGGCACACAGGCTTGTGAGATGTTACTAACGCTGCAAGGGAGAGATAAGCAGAGTCAGTGTCACCATGCTAGCATCTAATGTACAGTGTGCAGAAAGGAGGATCGCTGGGAGTTAAGGAGGTCCTAAATGGGAGGCCTAACCCTGTTCATCACCAGCTTCAGCTGCCAGTAGGACCGGATTCATAGCCTCTCCGTTACACCGCGACGACGGTTCGACCTCACCCGGGCCCTGGGCTTCCCCTGGGGCTTCCGCTGGGCCAGCCTCCCCAGGGGAGGGGGCCAGGGATGGACCTGTGACCTCAGCTGGCGCCTGGGAAGTGGAATCGCATGCCTCCACTTCCGTCCCGGCAGGGGGCTCAGAGGCACCAGCAGGCTCCACCCCAGGGGCTGTGGCAGAGGGCTCACTGGGAGTCTGGACGTCTGCTGGGGCTGGTTTCCCAGCTGCTTGGTTGGTTACTGAGTCAGCACTCTGCTCCGGAGCTCTCAGTCGCTTCATGAGGGTAGTGACCCGCACTGCTTTCTGTACGAGGAACGCGCTTACCATAAGGGGCCTGAGCGCAATCGCTAATAGCTTTTAACAGATATGAATACAAACATTTCAACATTTTACTGATTGTTTACACAATTTCAAAACCTCAAGACCTGTAAAAGTTCTGAAACATTTATTTGATATTTTTAAGGCTCCTTGAATATCGAGTTGTGCAACAGCTAAAGCAATGCTTACCTTCCACTTAGCTTTAGCA
This sequence comes from Esox masquinongy, assembly GCA_016801175.1. NCBI lineage: Eukaryota > Metazoa > Chordata > Actinopteri > Esociformes > Esocidae > Esox > Esox masquinongy. The sequence goes on from JACXGI010007584.1 coordinate 17,628, forward strand.
AAGTTTTTCTCTATCTGTGCACACACATTATCCTTTATATTCTTATTTGAGGCGGCATTTCCTGAAATCCTGAGGAGATAGAGAAGGAAAAAGAAACATCACTAAAACAAGGTATATAATCTCTCCTCTACATTCACATCATTTAGCAGACTCTCTTCACCAGACCCAGTTACTGCAGCAAGTGCATACATCTTCATAATGGTCCCCAGTGGGAAACGAACCGACAACCCGGGCATTGCAAGTGCCCTGCCCCTACCAAGTGAGCTACACATGACCTTGCACAGCTCAGCTGACAGGAGAGTAAAATGAATGAAACAGTATCTCTAACAACCTTAACATACCTCACATACCTTCACAGTACTCTGGTCTTCCCGTACATTACATATACATGTTAGACACTGGCTGGGGTTAATGTGTGTTTAGTTACATACCATTCATGGTTAATGGCCTCCTGAGCAGTCAGCCTTTGTTCCTGGTCCACCTCCATCATACGAGACACTAGGCTCTTTGCTGCAACACAACAAAATTCTCATCTCAACAAACAGCAATTTCAAAGTGGTATCAGTCGCGTCATAATGCCCCCTGTGAGCAAGAGTGGTGCTTAATTAAAAACGCAGGATAAGCTTTTGACCTGAAAAACAGTTAACAGACAAAAAAAAGTTTGCCTTTTGAATTGCTGTTTACCCAGTTACAGCTATCCCCTGTGTAATCCCTTGATCTTAAAAGTCGTACCGGACTCTGAGATGTCATCCCAGTACGGAGAGTCAAATTCATAGTCTCCGGCCAGGATTTTCCTGAACAGGTTCTTGTCATGGTTTTCATAGTCATCATCGTCGGTTTCATCGTAGAAAGGAGGATTACCTGAAAGTCTGAGGGTCACAAGTCAAAAGCTTCTCTTTAGTAATTTCTGCTGTAATACCATTTCTACCAACGTGACATTCATTTCTTTATAATATCTTACAAATAGCATATCCTTAGCGCTCGAGCATAGCATGCGGAGTATAGCGAAAACTATTCTTTGTGTTAGATACCATAACTGTACCTTTTGGCAGCCTGTTAAACTCAAAATCCCCATCCTCTGACCAGACCCACAAACCAGCCCTCTTGCAGTAGGACAGTACTGCAGACCTATGGCTCAGACTGTAGATAATGAAACCACTCACAGTATGTACATGATCACACCCAGGGCCCAACAGTCCACCGGCCTGCCGTACCGCTGTCTCCCAACTACCTCCGGTGCTGCAGGGACCCAAACATAGTTAAGGGTGTTCTGGACAGGTCAGTGACACAGCAATACGGTGTCTCTCTCATTTTCCCCATACAATACCCTCGCAAAAAAGTTTATATTGTAATATTCTTTTGTAAGGTTGCTACCCAAAAAACACTTGAAGAGAACCATAGGTTTAAGTGAGCATCAGGTGTTGTGCTACCTCATCCAGGAAGTCTGTACTAATACCTACCCCGCTCATACCCCATCCAATCACATTTCAGTTGTCCCATGCTTTGCCTAATACAACAGTATTAGGCCAAGCATAACACCGCTTTGCCTAATACTGTTATTATTAGGCACGCTCAGAGCTTGTGAGCCCTTTCCCAACAATGCTGAGATCAAAAGTATGAACATAGAACATAACAACACAAGTATAAAACAACACTCAAACTGCTTTTTACAGGGAGTAATCTTACCCAAGTACTCTGGGGTTCCACAAGGATCTTTGATTAGCCCAGTCTCCAGCTTGGCCAAGTGAAAGTCACTGATCACTATTTTGGAGTGCTTTAGGCGGTTAAAGTAAACCAAGTTCTCCAGCTGAGAAAAAAAGCAAGACAACAGCAAAAGTTTTGCCAAAGTAATCTCATTAAAAATGGCAGTCACAAGGTAATTTTTCAAGCAGTCGAACTCTTACATTAGTTTCAAACAAGTGTTTTAAAAATGTCAGCAACATTTTTAAGTTGAAAGCAAGATAAATGTGGTGTCAATCAGATCCATTTTTATCTACATTAACATACATGCATTTGCATAAAAAAACATAAAAATATAGTGCAGCCATTCCCAGACAGTGGTTAGCCTTATTGCCATGACACTAGCGTATCCCTCTCACACCAGCTTTACAAAAACGTCATTCGCTTTTATATGTTATATAGAAAGCACATACATTTCAACACAATTCAACAGGTCAATAGAGATGTCCTGCTGACCATCAGAGGGCCCAGAGCTCCTTACCTTCAGGTTCCTGTGGACAATATGCAGAGAGTGAAGATAGGCCACGGCCTCCAACACCTGGCGGATCACGTTACTGGTGTCACGCTCTGAATAATAGCCCTGATCCAGGATCCAATCAAAAACCTCCCTGCCTGTAGCCCTGCGTGGAAAACAATAGCATGAAACATGGTGCTAATATACTGCAAAGGCTTTGAGGCTTCCAACGTCTCTGGAACTAATACTCAGACAAAAGTTGGCTGTCTAGTTTAATCAATAATGCATTATTTGAAGTTTCCTACACACACGTTGCATATGCAGAAAAGTTAAATAAAATCTCGATTACCATAGCAATGACAGCCTCACCAAGGGTGAAGATTTAAAAAGTGAACAGAATCATATTACAATTTCAGCCACTTCAACATTGCTTTCAACTACGGATTCTGGTGACCATAATTAAAGACCCACAAATCAAAGCAATCATGAAGTAGAACATAATCATATGTATATACGGTACTTTGGTCTTGTTTTTGGGGTCATTTGTCCTGATGAAAGGTACATTTCCTCCCAAGCTTACTTAACGGAACTGAAACAGATTCTATTGCAGTATTTCACTGTATTTTGCACAATCCATTCTTCCTTACCTTTTAACAAGAAACCCAAACCCTGATGAGAAGCAACCCCACAGCATGATGCTGCCACCACAATACTTCACTATAGGGATGGTGTGTCTTGAGGCATGGGCAATGTTAGGTTAGCACCACAAATAGTGCTTTTAGTTTGGGGCAAAAATATTGATTTCATCTGACTACAAAAGCTTTTCCCATATTGCAGCTCATGCTTTCAGATGGTACTCTTTGAGTAACTGCTTCTTTCTTGCCACCCTCCAATTCAGGCTAGTTTAATGCAGAGCTCTTGGTATGATTGATCATTGCACCATTATTCCACTCCCAACCACTGAACTATGTAACTCCTTAAAAATGGTTGTTGGCCTCCCTGCGGCTTCTCTCATAAGTCTCCTTGTTGAGCACTGAGTTTTGAGGAAGAAGCCTTTACTTAGCAGTGCCTGGGCGGTGTGATTCTATTTCAATTTCATGATTATTATTATTTCTGGATGAATGAACACTAGGATATTTTTGTCCCCTTTTCCTAATCAATGCAACTGTAATACTCCTACCTCTGTGAAATTCTCTTTGGTCTTAATTTTCCTATTGATTCACAGCCTGACCAATGTTCACATTGGGGATTTCATCCAGCAACTTGAATGGTTCAAAGGTATAGGCCAAAGCTATTTATTTTCATGGCATAAGAACGTAGTTTTTTTCTTTCATGGCGAAACAACAAACTTTTTTCTTTCATTCGTGAATGACATTGATACAATAACTATCAATAAAGGAGATGATAACTAACTTTTTCATCAAGTGAAAAGACGAGAGAATCTTTTCACTTGGTAGAGGTAGAGGCCAATGTAAAGGTAGTGGTATCCTCATTAGGTCAATTTCTTTCATCTGAGTAAACTGGGAGCTTCCATAACAGAGCAAGTAACATATTTCACTTTTTTGCCGGACCGCGTAAGCAGAGCCGGCTAAGAGCGAATGTCTCTTACTGAGTGAGTGAGTGAGTGATTGACAGACTTCCCCTTGTTAAATAGCGTAGTGGTTAGAGAAGCGGACCTATGAACTATAGGCCCCGACTTCGTATCTCCTGGCAGGCGAAGCGAAGTACACATTATGAATTATTCTGTATAGATGAAAACTTCCCTGGCTAAAACCTTCGGTATCTACATTATAGTAAGCCTGAAATAAACCAGTTTACAGTTTGGATTTTCGAAGTACGCAACCGTGCATGTGTTTTGGGTCAAGATAGACAAACACATTTGCTGGCTACAACATACAGTAGTTACGTTATAGTAAGCCTTAACTGAAACTGTATACGGTTATATGGCGACTGTTTCTGGCATGGAAAAGTTCATTTTCAGTCTCGCTAGCAATTGCTAAATTTTTATGATTATTCCTAGGAAGTTAGTAGATACTAGTAAGCCTATTACTGGCTAATAAGCTGTTAAAACGGCCAGTGGCAAAAGCCATACAGTTCATAGACGCTATGGTGGAGGTAAACTTAATAAGAAACGTCAGTTTTACACAATCCTCAATGGAGTCTAGCGACTGCAGAAACAAGTAATTCCGTGGCGTAGTGGTTAAAGACGTTGCTTTTCATGTGGAATGCCTAAGTTAGAATCTATTGAGAGCAACGACATTTATTAATTATTTCTGGTAGATTCCACGATTCTCTCGTCTTTTCACTTGATGAAAAAGTTAGTTATCGTCTCCTTTATTGATAGTTATTGTATCAATGTCATTCACGAATGCAAGAAAAACGTTAGTTGTTTTGCCATGAAAGAAAAAAACTACGTTCTTATGCCATGAAAATAAATAGCTTTGGCAGACTCGCTAGCAATCGACTCAATTCTTATGACTATTCCAGTAAGTTAGTAGATACCGGTAAAGCTTATTACTGGCTAATATGCTGTTAAAACAGCCAGTGGCAAACGCCATACATAGACGCTATTTCTGGTGGAGGTAAACTTAGTAATAAATGTTAGTCAGTTTAACTGTATCAATGTCATTCACGAATGGCCAATTAACTGTTAAAACGGCCAGTGGCAAAAGAGGATTTGTTCAGGATAGACACAAGACGCTATACTGACACCCAGTAAATGTACAGCTCTGTGGTGTAGTGGTTAACGGCACAGCCTTTCACGTGGGAGCTCCGGGTTCAAATCTAGAGAGGTCAACACTTTCTATTGTGGGCCGGCTGAATTAGGCTTGCCTGGTTTCTTGTTTTTATAAACATTTCACAGCATAAATCCACTATTGCCATACCATAATTGATGTTCATTGTCAGTGTTCAGCATACACCATTTGTAAATCAGCAAAATTAGAGAATTGGTCAGTTATTTGAATATTTTTGAAAAGCCCTGTACATGCAGTACCAGTCAGAAGTTTGGACACACTTACCCTGTAAGTGTATGTAATGTGTATTTTTGATAGTAATGCATTAAATCCAGAAGAACACAGAATGATAAGAATATTGAGCAGCCAGAACCGAATTCTACCTAAAAACCAAATTATTGCTGCATGAGGAGAGGTCAGAGCTGATATCTACAGAGCCTTAGGATTTTACAGTTCATTTTCCATGAGTGCATTATCAACAAATACACCCCTGTTGCCAAAAACAGTAGCACAATTTCAACCAATCAGACAATTTAACTCACAGTTCAAGAAATAAGAAGTACTCTTTTCTGGTCTCATAGACATCCACCAACTGGAGAATATTGGGGTGCTTCACCCTGGAGAAAGCAGTTCACATGGGGAGAGAGGTGAGTCAGGGGTGAAATGAATTGGGGAGACATACAGAACGGTATAAAGGTATAGGTAAATTAACACATGTATAAAACGCTCCATAAGTCAGCCTTGCTGCATTTCATTAAAAAATTACATTGAGATCTTCATCCTTAAATATATTTTGCGACAATCTGGAGTTAATAAGGATTTTTTATAATGTACTTCATGTATCAGTTGAATGTATTTTGATGATTTCATTTATGTGAAAGGATGAGAACGTGGTGCAGCTCAAAGCATTCCAGTTTAAAATATGTAATCCTTTGACTATATGTAGTGTGTGTTTTACTGGCTCTCAATGGTTATTCAGAGGAAAAAACTGATAAAACAGACTGATATCTCTTCTAGACCCTAATAGATACATTGATCCTGCTCCAAGCATTGCAGACATTTTTTTAAATAGCAAGCCCACGGAAGGTTACAGTTTTGTGTCTAGGGAGATACTCCATGGTATTCGATAAGCCTTTAAGAAATTACACTTTCATCTCAGGTATGTTGTTATGTTAGGTATGTCTTTTTATTCCATCTGTATTCGTTGAGTTTTTCGTTTATTCCCTGCTACCCATAACAAATAGTTTGAAGAGGTTGAGGTGGAGAACAACAAGTCAATGAAAGGGAGGCTTCCATAGACTGATCAGTAAGAATCCTGATGGGAGAAAAAAACTGTTGGTAATAAACAACGCAGGAGGAAATGCTGCTACCCAGTGAGATCATTCAGCGAAATGACGTTTGCTTTACTTTCATAAAAATGCAGCAGACAATTTATTTTCTCTGCTCTTCGCTCTAATGAATGTCCACTGTGTGCATTCAGTCTAAGACCATACAGACAGAAGCTGCAAAATAACGTATTCCTCATAGAGATGACACATTTGCATAGCCTACTAGAATAATACACCATCTGTTATGGGAACAAACTCATTTACAGAAAACAACTTTGTGAATGCAGACGCGAGGCAGAGTTTAAAATTGATGACAGAAACTCACATCTTTAAAATTAGGATTTCGTTTTTTGCAGCTTTCCGAACTTTCCTCCCATCCTTTTTCAGGAACTTTTTACAAGTGAACATTTTCAGTGTGTTTTTGTCCTTGGCCCTGAAGATCTCACAGAACTCTTCCCTGAAAAGGAAATGTACAAAACCACACATTTATAAAGATCCAATTTAAACAGGTTCCTAAACATGTTTCTGAAAAGCCCTTAATTACAACGCTGTCGTTTTTTCCCATGGGAAGGCCATGGGAAGTCTGCCGGTAGGTTAACTTGAATCAAACATTAGAACCAGGAGGCTGATCGGAGGTTTCTTGCGTTTACTATCTGTTGGGCTACTAGCAGCATACTTACGATTTGACGATCTGTCCCAGGTCATATTTATCAGTCACCTCAGAGGGATTGTTGTAATCCTTCTTTTCCCCGAGTGTCAAACAGCCAAATGGCATGGCCACTCCTGCCCTGAGGGAGAATAAGATTTGGCATCATGTAATGTAGCACACTATTTACCGGAACCCCCCCGCCCACCCCACACACACACACACACAAACTATATATTCCTATAAATATTATATTACTCACCAAACTACATCTTTCAATCAGGTTCTGATAAACAGCCGAAGCCGGCAGACGGTAACAATGCTGAGACAATATTGTTTTACATCACTACTCGAACAAGCCTTTTATATCTTCCATTTAGAAACAACACATTGCAGAGCTGTCGAGCATGATGTGAAGAGCTGCTAAGGGACTAACCTTCCAATCTCATTTACAGCAGATGTGTGTTCTGGGGGAATGGGTGAACTGAGGCTCGTGAGGGCAGTCTTAACCAAGGGTTCTTGTAAGGGGAGTCTTAACCAAGGGTTCTTGTAAGGGGAGTCTTAACCAAGGGTTCTTGTAAGGGGAGTCTTAACCAAGGGTTCTTATGAGGGCAGTCTTAACCAAGGGTTCTTGTGAGGGGAGTCTTAACCAAGGGTTCTTGTAAGGGGAGTCTTAAACCAAGGGTTCTTGTGAGGGCATTCTTAACCAAGGGTTCTTGTGAGGGGAGACTTAACCAAGGGTTCTTATAAGGGGAGTCTTAAACCAAGGGTTCTTGTGAGGGGAGTCTTAACCAAGGGTTCTTGTGAGGGCAGTCTTAACCAAGAGTTCTTGTAAGGGGAGTCTTAAACCAAGGGTTCTTGTGAGGGCAGTCTTAACCAAGGGTTCTTGTGAGGGCAGTCTTAACCAAGGGTTCTTGTGAGGGCAGTCTTAACCAAGGGTTCTTGTGAGGGGAGTCTTAACCAAGGGTTCTTGTGATAGGCCTGAAGCAGGGTTCCTGGTGCTAAAGGAGGCTGACCAGTAGAAAACAACCACTAATGTAATGTTGCTCTCTCAGCACGGCCGCCAGCAAGTAAAGCATTTCCAATAAGGGAAGAGGAGCTAGCGATTATGGGCAGAGGACCCAAAGACACTTAAACAAAATGAAAACACATTATGAGCTCCACATCCTGCTGATGGACCTAATTGCAGGGCAAATGATCTCTCTGATAGTACTGAATGAAACCATCCAAGTTTATTGCAGAGGATTGGGACTTTCTGGCCAGCTTGTTGGGAATGTTTCCACCTTTTAAAGAGAGGGCCATAGAGAGAACAGACTGGGAGGAGAATGCATTGTTCTGAAAGTCTGCGATGATGGGATGTTCATTCTTCAAACAGTCCCGCTGCAGTATAAAGTCATGAAGAGAAATTAGTGTGTGGACACATTTTGCCCCAGTTTTACTACAGCAATGTTTCAAAAACCATGGCTCCATGCTGTGAACAGGTCATTAAGACAGAATCTGTCTCTAAAGGTGAATGAGTTAATGGCTATAGTTGGCTCCCAGTCTGGGAAAGGTATTACATTGTGTTCAGTGCTAGAGAACCCAACAGATATCATCTTAACCACTGTAGGTATTTGAAGAGGGAAATCTGAATATAATTACCTTCCCATTCTCTACCTGATCTGTCTGATATGGTTGTATGGGAGTGCATGTCTCTGTGCAGTAGTTGACTGTCAGCTATTAATTAATCCATTATCATCTGTGAGAACAACTTGGACAGAGGAAACAGATTGTGAGCGATAAGACGAGAAAGGGAACAGAATCATAATCGTCTTTTCTCACCCGATAAGTACATTTACACATACTTCCTCAGAATTTGTACTTCTAATAGGGAGAAAGGGAAGGAGAACAGAGCGGGAGAAAGTGACAGAGAAAACCGAGGGAGAGGGAATGGGGAGAGAGAGAGAGCAGTCAAGTGTGAGCAATCTGTTGAACAGTACCCTGCAAATTGACTGGGAAGTAAATCTGTGTCAGAGACATCTGAAACACAGCGAGGGAACACTACTCTGTGTAAGCTATGTTTTCATATGAGGAGAGAGTGCTCTGTTTGGCAAAATAAGTTTAGTAAAAGAAAAGATTCAGCAGCATCATTTAGGGCTTAAAATAAAGCACACAGTTTGAATGGCTCTACCTTGTGGATAGAATCACATTCAACTAGTAATGAGTATATTATGGTTCACAAAAAAAAAAACATGTTTCATTACAAAGTTTGTCTACATAAAAAACTGAATAAGATAGTATAATGAGGCTATAGTGTCAGACTAATCCGGGATCTGTGCTCTGAGAAAAGTGCCTTCTGACACAATATCTTTCAACTGAAATTTACATTAACCAGCTCAGTTAATGTTATAATATCAAAATGTGTTAGTATCATCTCCTCTAACTTTTCCCACATCTATAGTGTCATAATTACAGGCATTTATCACAGTATGCACAAAAAATGTCTAACTAAAACCTTTCCATTGTTGTATGGACCAACTGCACATTGACATGTTTAACCATGGCATTGGAGAATCCTCAATGATCTATGATTGTATTTTTTCTTTTACAGTAAAGTACATTTGTCTGCCAAAATTCTTAGATTCCTCATGAGGTCTTATTTTCTTTAGGTTCCAGATTTGAAAAACAATAGATTTTATAATCGGTAACTTACAGTAAAAATAGTTGACAATAATGAAAAATAAAGTGCCTTAACACTAGGTTTGCAGCTACAGTTGTAGTTTATTATGGATGCATAGCTCTATTAAAAGGTAGCAATACTTTTAAAAATACATTTGTCAATAGAATAGGCCTATTATGTCAATATGGCAGCTCCCCACACCCCAAAACAAAATAATAAAAAAATAATCTCAGAAATAAACCTGTTTAGTCATGAGACCTGCTGATCAAGCAGATAATCAATCAGCAAATGGTGTTGGCCTCTAAAAGCAGATCGATGCGTCACTAGTACTCAATCTAGCATTTTATTAGGATCTGCTCTGTGCACTGCTTTCACTCTCAAAATAACCACTCTTCAAAACACTTCGGTGATTAACAGACATATTTTGACATTATTTCCAAAACTGATGTGTAGTTTTTGCTGCCCACCTTGACTGTCCTGAATAAGGACAGCTCCATTGATGGGCTGCCGATCAGATCTTGGCATACTCTTCCAATTCATACAAGATCAAGGCAACTCCAGAGATGAAATGTAACGCTGCAGCCCAAAACTAAAAGCACATACATGTTGGTTGATGGCTTTCACAGGCTCCCGGGCAGACTAATGGCACTCACAGGCTCACAATGCATTTCAAATCTGTCAAACCTTTTAAGCCTCAAATTGGTCAATATTGCCAAGTGCTCAGAACCGATGCAAGGCGTGTCTCACCCTCAGCCAATCAGCGCTCTAAGCACTATACACAGTGCTGATGGAAGAATGTGAACCATGTGTTCAATTATTGATGTTCTGTGTTCACCATGAAATATTTATTTAATCAGAACTAGTCTTTATTTGACATAACAGGTTTATAGTTAATAATTCCATATATTGGTTTAGAGGAAATCATACATGTAGTCAAAAAACAAAATTCAAAAAGGAATTTGTGCAGTTGCAAAAATAAGTGAACCCCTTATTGTCTTGGTTAAATCGAGTAGGTAAGTAGAATCAGGTGGGTAAATAATTGGGTACTAAATGAACTAATCAAAGGAGGGATATTTACCAAAGAGTTTGGGCGGGAGTCTGATAAACAGAGAAAAGAACCATGCTCAGTATGCTGTTACACATACAGGTGGATGCAAAACACCATGCAAAGAGGAAAGGAGATCTCAGAGGACATCAAGAAGAGAGTAGTGACAGCACATTAGTTTTGGGGAAAGCTAAACAACCTAAAACACATCAGTCCATTTCCAAATGAAAAGCATTCAACGTGATAGCAACTTGGCCTAGAAGTGGAGACCCTTCCAAAATATCCCCAAGAGCCACAAGAAAAATAATAAATCAGATAAATGCCAAACCAAATATAATGTCTGGAGATTTGCAGACCTTCCTTGCTGCAGCTCAGGTCACTATGCATGCTTCACTAATAAGAAGAACACTGAATCAAAATGGCATTCAAGGGAAGGTTGCAAGGAAGAAGCCTCTGGTGTTAATAAAAACCCAACTGTGACAATCCAGCACTACCACAAAACAAAAGAACCCTTCCAACAGTCAAGATTGGTGGTAGGAATGTCAGCCCTAACTGATGGACAGCACATTATCAAGGGAACCAGGAATTCAGAGGAACACCAAAACATTCTTGAACAGAACGTCAGGCCATCAGTCAAGGAACTTGGCCGAAAATGGGTCTTCCAACAAGACATGACCAAAAGCATTCAAACAAATGCACCAAAGAATGGCTCAGTGGAAAGGTTTGTTTTTGGATTGGGCAACTTTAAGTCCTGACCTTATTTCAATCGAGATGCTGTGGCAGGACCTGAAGTGGGCAGTACAAGCCAGACATGCCTCAAACTTCACCCATTTGGTTGAGTTCTGTGAGGAGTGGGGAAAAATCCCTCTGCAAAAGAAATTTCTTAGTGCCTGATAAATGGATTTAGGAGACGTTTACACCAAGTTATCGCTGCTAATTAAGGTGTCAAGCTATTGAATGAGAGGGTTTACATACCTTTGCACACATGAAATCTTTTTTTGTTAAATAAACCAATTTTGTTAAAATATTTCATAGGTTTTGTTAGTGTCTTATTTGGAATGTCTTTATTATGAATTTGGGTTTAAATAAGGATTTTATTATGATTATTTTAATGTTTTATACAAAAATATTGAACATCCCTGTAGAGTTCACATACTTTCAAGTAGCACTGTAGACAATTCACATACCTCACAAGTTCATCACACACACACCCAAGTCTTATGAACGGCATACAAGGATTGTGACTCAAGAATGTACTGTTCTCAACAACCCCCTTCACACAAACCCCCATTATCACACCTCTGAAAGCAGAGGAGCTGTCTATGCCACATTCTGCATAGGTCCGATTTCTCAAGCAGAATTAACTTCACAGTAATGCTATTGGTCAAGTCAAGATTTTGACTGAGATGGGTATAAAAGGATGTAGAGAAAAAAATGGTCTTTTATTGATTCTGTATAATGTAATAATTTATTTACAATGATCAATTTTCGAACCCCGTCTTGCAGTCAATTCACTAATTAATATTGCTTGCTTGCATTTGTCTTTGTCATCTTTCTATATTCAGATAAAATATTTTAATAGCCATTATTCATTAATTTATAGTTCTATATAGTTCTATATAGGTCATGGGTATATATTATAAATATTGAATATTACTACAATACAGTAAATGGTGACTCCCTTCTGGGATTAATCTTATGGTATATCCCTATTCAAAACAAATTATTGTAATTATTTTTCTCAAAAGCTTAAGACGAAATGCACAGTATGTCTTTTGACTTAACTAAGCAATTCAATCCTTAAAAGATGCATTCTGTGATTTTTTGGTCATTGGTTTTAAAAGCAACCACTGCTCACTAAGAACATGAATGCTTGTCGCGACTTTGACAAAACTCAAGATCATCCTCAGGAATTCTGGTACAACGTTTTATGGACAGATGAGTCAGAAGTGTAACCTTTGGGGCAATAGGTGCCCTGTAATGTCTGGTGAGAACCAAACACTGCATTCCATATTAAGAATCTCACACCAATGGTTAAGCATTGTGGTGGAAGTCACGGAAGCAGTTCTGCACAGAGGAGAGGGTCAAAATTTCCTCTGAGAGACTGATCAATAAATACAGAAAGCATTTTGGGTATGTTTTTTCATCTGGGCATGATGTGTTACCACACAACCATATAGTTAAGACCAAATCAGACCAATTTTCTAATCTTAACTTGGACTCTCCTAAGTTACTCTCTATTGATTTTCTAATAATTTGCACCTTTTTTTTGGTGTTCCTGATTCTGATTTTAGCCATTGTATGTGATGGTAAATGTAACGTTGTACTAACTTTTTTCCATAATGAAACTGCATTTCTGTTTATTTCAACTGCATAAATGGTTTCAAATGTATTTTTTGTATGGGATTTGTAAAATAGGGTTGCTTTTGTCAATGAATGTATCCATGAGTCCAAATAGTTAAAAATAAGAAAACGTATTTTTGGTGTACTTACTTTTGCACATGACAGTAGGTCAAAATAATTTGACTTGACAATCATTAAATGTGAGAGATTTTCTTTTGGGTAGAGGCCACTGACCTGACAAAAATTGTGCAGTTTATTTCAACCTGAAAAGGTCCATTTTAATTCCCCAATAAGCTAAGAGCAAAAAGGAGATGGAGGAAAACAAATATACAAAGGAAGAGGGAATAATTAAAAAGAGAGAAAGAGTATGAAAAATAAAGAGGGAATATAAATACAAACCTGTCTGTTACTGTCCTCTTTTTATAATGTTTATCTTTTTTATATATAAAAGCACTGATGAATTCAAACGCTGTCGAGGTAAAATGTATGTCCATTAAAGTAACAGATATAAGCAAACAAAGATGAATCATAAAAATTGATGTGATTTTAGCTTTCTACTCAGTCAGTATAAAGTCACGCAACACAGGTTCACAGAGAGTGTTCTTTCTTTGATCTCTAACTGCAGAGGCAAAAAATGAGATCGCTCTCTGATGGCTGGGTTAGTTTGACTAGAGGTTTATTAGAGGAAAAAGTATATAGTACTTCATCTAAGATTCTCGAAAAAAAAATCTATTAACTTAAAGAACTCACATTAAGCTGCTACCCTCTTATGTAATGGAATAATTCACTTAAGGGCAAAAGCATAAGGCATTTGCAGTATGAACAATGCAATGACATGTTGTAGCATGACATCAGTGACATGTTTTAATATCACATTTGGATTAACAACCATCAGCATTATCACCCTGTGCTCCTCTAGTAACCTTCCAATTGGGAGTAGCAACTGATTGCATTAGATGCAATACATCCCTCTGCAGTGTGAGCCTTGCCCAGCCAGCAGTAGCCTTCCATATCATTAATGATTTTCTGAAGACACAGCAATACATGATGCCGGGAAGGAACATTTGATGATGATAAAGAACCAGGCTTGTAACCAGCAGTAAGCTTTTTCCACGGAGCCACTGTGATGAACACATTAGACTTTTCACCTGTCAATTGAAGTCTAAACTCTTAACTGATGTTGAATAAAACAGGATTAAGTTAAACACAATGCTACAGTATATAGGGCTATGTAGAGACTAAACACTGCACCTGCCGGTATGACTTTAAAGCAATAGGGAAACTCCACCATGAAATATATCTGCTGGTTGTTTAGTTTTCCTGCTTTTCTTTCCCTCGTTCTCACTCACACAATAACGGAAGTGTGTTTGGTGCATGTCTTTTCTCTCCCTTTGCCCCCCTATCTCTTCCTCTCATTCCTCCCTTTCTCTACCTTTCTTTTGGACACATTTTGTCTGTTCTAAAATGACAAACCCCGACGACCCTTGGGGAATATAGAATCAGGATGACTCTGATGTGTATCTCTCTCCCCTCAGTGGATCCGATGAGGTCAGTATGGAAGAACGTATTGTCACCCTAAGGAATGCCTGGCATTAGAAGGCGGCTGACCTCATAGACCCAGTTATTGTCTAGCACTGTTATTTGAGAGAGGGTCACGATAATGAAGGGCTATTATTGTGATGGCGTGGCTTGGAAAGGTATTGTTACTGCAAGCACTTTGCTAATATTAGCAAATTGACACAAAGATGGATGGAAGAAAAGCAAGCAAACAAAAGTAGGGGAGTATAATGCAAATTGAAGAGAGGCTACAATAAAGTTCTCTCTCAAAATGGCCTTTTGGATTAACAAACAGTATGCGATAATTGTAGGGAAATTGCCACTGTAAAGACAGGTTGGTGAATGCTCTGTTGTTTACTGGGTGTGAAGCTTGGCAGTCTGGAGTAGAGGACCAAGCTAGGGGCTGGCTGACTGGTTAAGTGTGGGCTGAATGTCAGTGCTGTCAGACGCAAAACAGACCCAGCCAAAGGTCGCCTCAGGCAAACACTTTGAAATGAAATGAAGCAACTAGCTATAAAGAAGTAAACAAAAAGGGCACCCTATTTTCAGCCTCACATTTAAACCATCTTCTGTGTGGTTCCCTAAGCTCCCAGAGCTGTTTTGTGTGTTTAGCTGTATTGTTTGTGGCTTGAATAAGTGTACTACCAGCAATGGAGGATGAGTCCTAGTCAATCCCTCCATGTATTTGGGTTGAACCTCGAAGATCATGTGAGTTGAATTTAGGCTACTACTATAACTGATCAATTATCTCACTTTAGCTCGGTGTGGTGCCTCCAAGGGATACGATCCTGGAGTAACCAAAGGAACCGGGTTCCCTACCCCTCCCAGTGCGTAACTGGTTGTTACTGTGATGCTTCATGTACACAGTTCTATGATCTAGGTCAAGCAGTGTCATTTTGTTGGATATGAAATTTACACCACACTCAGAGTCTATCGATTGTGGCTACTTTGGAGTCTACCGATTTTGGCTACATTGGTATTTAGGCCCAAAAAATTGGGGACTTCTTCCGATGCTGCTTAATCCTATCTGTGGTATGGTGTAGATGAGCTTCATTAAGATTCACTGTAGACTATTGGTGAGTAGCCTATTGGCCTAAATCTGGCTTTGGCATTGTACCAAATAGCTAGTGCCTATAACCAGCCCCCAATCTCACTGCATATCACAGACTGTATTTTAAGCATTAACACAAGGGTTTGACACACCACACTTTCTATCCAAGCTCCAATTGACTGCATGTCAATTGTTTTCTTTGTAGCCTAGAGTTTATAGTAGAGTACTAAGCTGGCATTGTGTCAAATGTTATCCACAGAGGTGTGGACTATTGCTCCATATAGCATTGTGTAGCTGAACTCATTATTAACTACAACAGAAGTCATGGGTGTATTTCACAGTAACCAGCTGCAGGATATTTTGGTTAAAACAGATCTTGTTAATTTATTTATAATGTAATTTGCATAATACAGATTGTGTCATGCCATTATTGATAAGAAATTTTATCCCAGGGATATGCAACATAGCCTAAACGGGGCCCCAAATCAACACAATTATTTAAGAGAAAAATTAGAAATACTTTTTGGGAAACTTTGTTGGGGTCACAATATCCTATTGAGAGAAAACATGAACCACCAATTTTCAAATAAGGAAACCATAAACTTACTTGAGTTTTTCAAAAAAAGATTGACTTTGCTGGTTATCCCGTACAATCAATATTCCTTAGACTTTTTTGAATTTTTCTAGTTTTATTAGAGCTTTTATGTAAATGTCATGTAATGAGCTATATGTTATACCATATCAAGTCCAACAGACATGGTTAACAAGCGAGGAAGATTATATCAGTGAGACGATAGGAGTACTAGTAGAACAGGCCGATGTTTTAATCTATGCCCATCCAGAGGGACGTACAGATAAATGGGAATAACTTGGGAATAAATTGCTTCGTATTTAACTCATTTTCTTTTTCTAGTGAAGTAATTTACCTTAGATAGCAAGGCTAGCTTTGCGAAGAACTTACAACAAGTCAACTTGGCTGGTAGGTAATTGTAGGGACTACAGCAGGACTCAGACAGTGGACTCACACAGAGTCATTTGACTGTGAGGGAGTGACTTTACCACCGCACTATTCAAAGGCCCCACATCATGTCAATATGTTGTAAACCCACTGTATAAAAGTGACAATGGCCTTGGAGCTGTGGTTTGGAAGATATATATGGGATTGGTTTAACTAGCAACCCACCATAACCATATTTTTTTTTAAACCAAGGCTTCACAGGCGATAAGAGAACATTCCTAGAATATTGCCAAAATCAAATTCAATATTAACCATCGTTGAACTTTTAGGAAAAGATCTGTCAAATGTATAAACTACAAGACGTTTAAGTTTCTAAAACGGAGAACGTTCCAAAGCCAAGCAAGGTAGGAAAGTTGTATGCTAAATAACCAGATAACAACCACACCCTCAGCAAGGTCTTGTGGTTTTCAGAACGTTAAGTAGCTGCTGCTAGCTGGGTCATTACTGCACCTCAGAAGAATAATGCCTGCATAAACTTTAAGCTGTAATGGCTTCTTAGTTACTTTATTTTAAGATTTTTTTCCCCCCTGCATATTCCCATGGGCTTTGGGCATACTAATTAACGTTGCAATGCAGCATACCAGAATTACTCTAGCGAACCATTGGAGGCCAAGTAGGAATGTTGATCTGTGAGAAAGGAGCATAACGAGGAGAAAGGAGCAGGGTAACAACCCTGGATTGGGAATAAACGGGGTGAGGGGAATAGGCATCAATCATCAGAGGCCGTAACATTAATGCTGAGGGAAAGAGGGGGAATGTGGAACAAAATCAGATGAATTATTCACACCGAGCAGTTTGGTCTCCCTACGCCTGTGGTGGTTCGCGTCTCTTCTATCTGCGAGTCAGCGTGCCTGTGTAGCATGGCAGAAGGCTCAGAGAGCGAGAAGGCAGGCGGCGTTCTCTCTTTCTGTGTCATAATTATCCTCCCTCTCTCTCTTTCCATTCACAGGCTCAGACTGAGTGTCTCTCGGTCCATCTATATACGCGTGTACCCCACTCAGGCGGCCTCTCTGATGAATACAATGCATTCTTAATCTGCCTACCAGAAAGTGCCTGTCAAGGATCATCGCTGATTGACGGTTTTGCAGAGCAGCCAAACGTATATCATTTCCTGGAGTTGATTTAAGATCCATCACCCGATGTTCAGAGCTTTTCCCTGTGCAGCTGCTTTGAAAGACGTCCACTAGTCATGCTTTTTCACACAGATTTTTTCAGCTAATCGATTCATTGAGTGTTATATATCTGTGTGAATGATCACTTATGTGAATCTTCGCTGTCTTCTTGTCATTGGTAGAGGAAATACTGGCATTGACGTCGTCTGTAGCCATTCCTACCGTACACTGTCATTTATTTCAGTCATCATTTGTCACTTTTTATGATTTGACTTTAGGTCTCAGCCAGTGACTTAATCTACAGTGGCCACCTCATCACACAGACAGATCGCAAAAAGAGAGGCTACTACGATCACGCTGGAGCTTTACCTGTGTGGATACCATTGGGGACCATTAGGGTCTTCTATTCCTTCAGAGATAAACACATTTAAATAATTTAATTACTTTAATATGGATTTCATATTTTTGTCTTTATTTTAATTGATTGGATAGGACTGTTTTGGAGGAGGCCCAGAAACGTGTCACTAACTGAGAGCAAAGAAAAGCCCTGACCAGTGCCCTGACAGACATTACAGGGGAGTTGGTTGGAATGTCGGAAGTGGAAGCAATGTTGGAATTGGATTGGCACCAACACAAGTAGTCAGGATTGACATAAGTTAGTGAAGAGAAACGGAGGGAAAATGTGCTAAAACAAAGCTTGAAAACCAATTCATGGTTGGGATCTGAGGGTATTTTGAGCGATTTGTTGGTTGTTATAAGAATGAAGAAAGTAGCACTGGAAAAAGTGAAGTTGGTCAGAGTGACCATGTCAGAGACCAGGTGTGCTGTTATTGCATCGTTTTTTCTTTTTGCCTTTTTGATCCGTTCTTTAAAATGTGCCTATGTGATGTTCATCTGGTCACTGTCGGGACTCAGCTGTCTCATCCTTTATGTTCCAGTCAGTGTGTCTTGTAGGTGCTGCTGCTAGTCACATTATTCTGAACCGTTTGGCATACCCTGGTCTTGTTGCCCAAAGCACAGGCCAGACTAAATCAGAAGATAAACTGTCTGTAATCCCACTGTAATGCTCGCCCACTCACTGTGGTGTTCACTCCATACATGTGCTTTTTTTTTTAACAAACACAGCTTTTTTTGTAATTATCTATGCTATCATTTGCATTTGAAGTAGGCTGTCTGAGAATAATAGGAAAGGTGACGAAGGAAACTGTTTAAACCGATTTTTGCTGTAAGTGAATGACACGCTCCACTCCGGCTCCACTGAGCCCACACACTGGCTCATGTCTGGTTGATTAATTTATGATGTCATCAATAAATATTAATGTTGTGTTTCTTCTTGATTATTCTGTTCGTGTTCAAGGATCCCACGCCCAACCCCCCACGTTTGGCCAAAGGTGGATATGTAATAACACTGGCCCACTGTGCTAGTGGCCACTGGTGGATACATAATAAC
>JACXGI010007585.1:0-20775 GCA_016801175.1 Esox masquinongy
TGATTTAAAAAGGAGCCAAACAACTATGTGATAATAAATGGCTTCATATTATCACTATCCTTAAATAAAAGACCATTTTTTTTGCATGATCAGTCATATTTTCAAAATCAATGCCAAAATTGCACAATTTCTGCCAGGGTATGCAAACTTATGAGCACAATTGTATAACCACTAACACTAGCTAGATGTGCAAGACTCACACTAAATGAACCAAATGCAGCTGTGCAAGTCATCAACATATCACACTGTGGGGTTAGATTAGGGTTGCCACCTTCAATGTGGAAAAATAAGGGACACCTTGCCAGCAGCCCCAAACACGGGGGACACAAATGAAGTGGGGTCTGGGGGTCCTCCCCAATGAGAGTGTCAGACACTTCATTCCCTGCATTCTGGTGAAATTCTATGCACCGATTTGTTTGCATATAAATGTATTGTATGCATTTCTATTCATCATTTTCAAAGTCCTCTGCTACTGTGAACATGAATGTAATGGAAATAGAGTAAATAAGAGTAAAGAACAGTTGCATTGATTATATTAAGGATTAAAACATCAGATCATAGACATGGGCCAGATGTTTGGTCTTTCAAAATAAACTATTTGGAAGATTTGGAAGAAGCAAGAACCCACCCTCCAGGAAGGATGATATAGCCAAGTTTTGTCTGTTGCTGCTCCCATGCTCTGGAATAGTCTCCCATCCCACATTAAGTCCTGTTCCACCATTGACAATTTTAAATCAAATTTAAATAGACACATTTTTTCTCTTGCTTTTAGTTCAGTCTGACGTTGTCCCTTGGTTTTTGTCAAGTCCACCCTTTAATTATTTTTAACGTCCTCTTACTGTGTTTCAATCTGTTGTTGGCTTTATTTGATTTCTCTTAACTTCTTATTGATTTGATTTTAAATAATTTTAGTTGTCTTAAGTGTTTTCCATTTTAGTCTTGCCCTATATGTATTATATGTACTATTGTATTCTATTAAGTATGGTTGCCTGTTATGTATTATTCCCTTAATCATATATACAGACCCGGTGGCACAGGGGCATTGCCTCCCAGCAAGAATTCTTTGCCCCCAAAAATAGTTTGGGTTATGCTTCCCAATACTGTACTTCACTAATAACTGTTGGGAATGTAGGCTAGCTCTCTTGCCTTCATCTGCTGTTGGGAATGTAGGCTAGCTCTCTTGCCTTCATCTGCTGTTGGGAATGTAGGCTAGCTCTCTTGCCTTCATCTGCAAATGCGATCGGATCGAAGATGTGCTTTAAGTGATGTGATCACTAAGCTACAAAGAATGTGTAACTACTGCATTTACTAAAGCTTTCAAATTTGATTGACAGCTTCTTTATTTTGCTAGTATATAGCCTTAGCAAGCCATGCATGCAAAGACTATTTGCTTTCCGTCCGTCGTGCTTTAGCTACTATTCTATGTTGATAAGTAGGACAAATGTGCCCGTCCATGGCAATCAAAAGCCCGTCTAAAACGTTTGTTCTAGCGCCTGCACGTATACCTGTTTTGAGGCAGATGTTAATCCATCTACCTCGACTGTAAAGCACTTTGTGTCAACAACTGTTGTTTATAAATATTTTTCGTGGCAATCTAAGCTTAACGTAGGGTGTGCATGAAAAAAATCGCACCCCGTATTGATTCTGTAAGGGACAGTGCATTTTATTTTTCAATACGGGACGATCCCGTATTATACGGGACGGGTGGCAACCCTAGGTTACATACCTTCATTACTTTAGTAGCGTACTAGCTGGCTAGCTAGCCAACCAGATGTAGGCTGACATAACTGTGCTTAAGTTAGTTGCCTGAATGTCGAAAACACGCTCAGCGTTGTATTACCCATTGGTGATGCAGTCAAATATTGTTACACAAATAAACGTTATACTCACATTTCAGGAAAAACGTGTCCTAGCTACCTATAGACTTCAGTTTACCAGGATCCAGTCCGGATTTTCCATAAGTCCCACCAAGCGAGCCCTCTGAAACCATGCACACGAGATCATGTCGACCGAAGGAAAATGTGTCTCAAAAATGTGTAAATATAAAATTCAGATCCGTAAATAAAATTCAGATCCGTAAATAAAATTAATTAAGATTTACAAATTAAGATTTGTAAATGTTAAGCAACAGTTGTAAATATTTTACAGATTTGTGTTTTATTTGCAAAATATGTTTTTACATATTCACAAATTTTATTTATATTTGTGAAACATGTTTACATATTTGCAGATAATGTTTTAATTTACAAAATATTTTTTCACATTTATAAATCCTATTTTTATTTGTGAGTTGTGATGAATGTACGCACGGATTTTCTAGATATATTTACGAATATTGAGACACATCTAACTCCACAGATTTCTTCGTTTCCAGCTTTCTGATGGGTCAGTATTTGTATTTTTGTACTGCCCATTTCAAAATACAAATTTTTGCCGGACCGCGTAAGCGGAGCCGGCCAAGAAGAGCGAATATGACTAACTGACTCTTGTTAAATAGCGTAGTGGTTAGAGAAGCAGACCTGTAAGCTGGTTCTTATCTCCTCACAGGCAAAGTGAAGTACGCATTATGAATTATTGCGTATAGACGAAAACTTTGCTGTCTAAAAATGCTGGCTACAACATACAGTAGTTACGTTATAGTAAGCCTTAACTAAAACTGTATACGGTTATATTGCGACTGTTTCTGGCATGGAAAAGTTCGTCTTCAGTCTCGCTAGCAATTGCTCAATTCTTATGATTGTTCCTAGGAAGTTAGTAGATACTAGTAAGCCTATTACTGGCTAATAAGCTGTTCAAACGGCCAGTGGCAAAAGCTAACAGTTCATAGACGCTATTTGTGGTGGAGGTAAACTTAATAAGAAACGTTAGTCAGTTTAACACAATGCTCAATGCTCCTAATTTTGAATCTATTGAGAGCAACGACATTTATTAATTTTATTTCCACGATTCTCTCGTCGTTTCACTTGATGAAAAAGTTAGTTATCGTCACCTTTATTGATAGTTATTGTATCAATGTCATTCACGAATGAAAGAAAAAAGTATGTTGTTATGCCATGAAAGAAAAAATGCGTTCTTATGCCATGAAATGAAATAGCTTTGGCAGACTCGCTAGCAATTGCTCAATTCCTATGACTATTCTAGTCAGTTTAACTGTACCAATATCATTCACGAATGGCCAATTAGCTATTAAAATGGCCAGTGGCAAAAGAGGATTTGTTCAGGATAGACAAAAGAGGCTATACTGACACGTGTTGGATGTATGGCTCTGTGGTGTAGTGGTTAGCGACACAGCCTTCTATGTGGGTAACCCGGGCTCAAATCTCAGGGGGTTAATACTTTCTATTGCGGGTCGGTTGAACTTGGCTTGCCTTGTTTCTTGTTTGCATGGCATTTAGATTTTTTTTTCTAGAACCACAATTAAACAAAAAGTGTTGCATGGTGCTCTGCTTGTCATAGTTACCTCAATGGCTAATTGTGCCAGGTTTTCCTAAGTGAAAGGCTAGCAGTTTAAATTTGATACTAAAGGTTTAATCAACCCTCAGAGGTTATATGCACAGTTCTTTTACTAAAGCTTACAATTTGGATTGAAGACTTCTCTGAAACAATGGAATCATACCGTAAACATTTTTCATATCACAACAGACATGATGGAAACCAGAATTATTGACAGAATAGCCATTATATAAATGTTATCTTGAGTCACGTGATGTTTTTTCAGTGCTGCTCACACTTAGACTGAGGAAGGAATGCAGTTTATTTAACCACAGCTTAAATAAGTAATGATTTACTTCCACAGTGGTCAGTGCACAGTAATGGGATGGATTTTCCTTTCAAATTAATAATGAGGGTTTTATTCTGGAGATATCATGATTGATGCGTGGCTGTCATTTTACGGATATAAATAATCCTGCCACACATTAGATTAGATGAAACTTTATTGTCATTGAACAGTACAAGTACAGTACAACGAAATGCAGTTTGCATCTAACCAGAAATGCAAATAGAGGATTGCAGAAAAATATACAAGTACAAGAATATGTATATACAAATGGAATGAATAAGTGTGCAATTAATGCAAATGCATTACATATGACAATTCTAAATGTGCAGTGGAAAATTCACAAATTTACAGAAAATGTATATGTATTAGGTATAAAGTATGTACAAGTGAGATAAATAGTTGTGGCAATTCTCAATGGCATTCTGAATTTGCAATCGAGGCAATTTGAAGGAGTAAGGTAGCATGTGCAACTGAAATGCAGGGATTGTAGCAATGAGGTTCCTGAGGTAGACGTGTGTGTAACAATTGAAAATGCAAGTACAGTGGCAGTTCTAAATGTGCAATGTGCAGTGAGGGAAGGGTTAAGGTGCAAGTTTAAGGTGCAAGTCGGCATGTGCAAATGAAATACAGGAATAACAGCAATGACACACAAACTGAAAAATCTTATCAGACTAGTCCAGTAGTGCAGAGGTTGGGCATAGTTAGTGATGGGAAGTCACAGAGTTCAGCAGGGTTACAGCAGGTGGAAAGAAACTGTTCCTGAGCCTGCTGGTGCGAGAACGGAGAGACCTGAGAACGGAGACCGCTTGCCTGATGGGAGGAGGGCAAACAGATTGTGGCATGGGTGTGAAGGGTGATTTCGCGCGCCCTACGCAGACACTGCTTGCGCTGGAGGTCTTCAATGGCTGGGAGCTGGGTACCCGTGATGTGCTGGGCGGTTTTCACCACTTGTTGCAGGGCCTTCCGGTTGGCTATGGAACAACCACCAAACCACAATGTTGATCAGAATGCTCTCGATTGCACAGCAGGAGAAGTTCACAAGGATCTTGGAAGACAGGTGGGCCTTCTTCACCCATACGGGAAAATAATTGTATTTTAAATATATTTTTGAATACATTTGGAAAATATATTCCTGAAATATGTCAAAATATTAGAAATTGGCCGCTTAAATATATTTATAAAAAACTTATTTAATACATTTTTAAAATGCATAAAAGGTGAAGGTGAAAATAAAAGGTGAAATACATTTTGATACCTGAAATGTATTTTGAATTAAATTAAATGTATTCGACATATATTCATCATATATTCTACATTGCAAAAATATATTTATTTTCCATATGGGCAGCCTCCTCAAGAAGTACAGGTGCTGCCGTGCCTTTTTGACCAGGGCTGAGGTGTTGAGAGACCAGGAAAGGTACACTTGAAGTGTAGTGTCAATGTGGTCATAACTCTGTCATTACCATGTCATAAAATGTTATGTCAGCTCACACAACATGTCATATCCTGTCATAACATGGTCACGATACTGTAATGACATATATTTAGAAATTCTATTACATATATTGCAATATTTTATGACTGGTTAAGACACCTACGCAAGTCTGCCAAAATATAACAAACCATTCTGTGACACCAGTTTTCTTAAAAATAGTACTTTTATGTTACATTTCATTATAAATGCTGTATATCAATATTATTATGCATGAAGTGATGTCAGATATTTACCTTCCCCAATGCTTTGTTTCTCATGACTGGGATGCCAGCAGTAGTGGATTTCAGGAGCAGGATATGACATCCTATTTGTGACTACTGTAATGACCAACATAAGGGCATGTACAGCTAGGTGATCAGCTGTTTCCTTTGGTTATGGTCATAATGCTTCTTTTGTATTGTCATAAACTGTATTTTCTCAGTTCAAGTAGTGACACAAGACGGTCATAATGCAATTATGACATTTTCATACACTGTATTTTCTCAGTGAAAGAAAAGTGACAGAGGATGGTCATAATGCTATCTTGGCATTTTCATAAACTGTATTTTCTCAGTTCAAGTAAAGTGACAGAGGATAGTCATAATGTTATCATAGCATTTTCATAAACTGTATTTTCTCAGTTCAAATGAAGTCACATATGATGTTTAGTTATTTATTCAAAATAATATGACAGGAGGGTCATGGCACATGACATTCTATGGCATATAAAATCTACACTACCATCAATTACATGACTAGCAAGGTCTCATTTTGTTTCATGACACTACCATCCAAAAGTTTGGGCTCAATTAGAAATGTCCTTGTTTTCTAAATAAAAGCAAATTTGTTGTTCAGAAATACAGTGTAGACATTTTTAATGTTGTAAATCACTATTTTAACTGGAAGCGGCTGATTTTTAATGGAATATCTACACAGACGTACAGAGGTCCATTATTAACAACCATCAGCGTTCTGTTCTAAAAGCACATTGGTATTTGCTAATCCAAGTTGTTCATTTTAAAAGGGCAATTGATCATTAGAAAATCCTTCAGCAATTATGTTAGCACAGCTGAAAACTGTTGTGCTGATTGAAGAAGCAATAAAACTGGCCTTCTTTAGACTATTTGAGTATCTGGAGCATCAGCGATTGTGGGTTTATTTACACGCTCAAAATGGCCAGATACAAATACCTTTCTTCTGAAACGTATCAGTCTATTCTTGTTCTGGGAAATGAAGGCTATTCAATGCGAGAAATTGCCAAGAACCTGAAGATCTCGTACAATGCTGTGTAAGACTCCCTTCACCGAACAGGGCAAACTGGCTCTAACCAAAATAGAAAGAGGAGTGGGAGACCTCAATGCACAACTGAGCAAGAGGACAAATACAATAGAGTGTCTAGTTTAAGAAACAGATGCCTCATAGATCCTCAACTGGCAGCTTCATTAAATAGTACACACAAAAATACAGTCTCAACGTCAGTTGAAACAGTAAAGAGCTGACTCTGGGACAATGGCCTTCTAGACAGAGTTGCAAACAAAAAGCCATTTCTCAGCCTGGCCAATGAAAAAAAAAATAACCCAGACACTGGACAGAGGAAGACTGGAAAAAAGTGACTTAGACACATCTAAGTCTGAGGTGTTCAAGTCACAAAGAAGAATTTTCGTGAGACACAGACCAAATGAAAAGATGCTGGAGGAGTACTTGACACCATCTGTCAAGTATGGTGGAAGCAATGTGATGGTCTGGGGGTGCTTTGGTTGTGGTAAAGTGGGAAATTTGTACAGGGTAAAAGGGATCTTGAAGAAGGAAGGCTATCTCTCCATTTTGCAACGCCAGGCATAACCTGTGGATGGCGCTTGATTGGAGCCAAAATCCTTCTACAACAGGACAATGACCCAAACCACAGTTCCAAACTATGCAAGAACTATTTAGGGAAGAACCCGTCAGCTGATATTCTGTCTATAATGGAGAGGCCAGCGCAGTCACCGTATATCCACTAGGGATGGGGATCGAGACCCGGTTCTATTAAGGACCCGGTTCCAAATTTCTCAAAACCCAAAGATCAGTAAGGTCTTCTGAGATTATTGATACTGCTATTGAGACTAGTGGGTCCTAAAATGTAACGTTATATCTCGAGAGACAAGAGTCATGTCATTTAAATCAAATCAATGGTGCACATACATACATCGATTGTCTAATAAAGTTATTGAATTCAATTGAACTGCCTCCCGCCCTCATTCGCTTCATTTCTCATTTGGTTGCTTGCTAGGATGGTTGAACGTGCTAAGCAGTCCAAGGCTTGGCTACATTTTACTAAATCCAAAGGAGGAAGCAAAATGTCATTTATGTTCAAAGTTAATATCTTGCAAGGGGGGGAACACAACATCAATGTTAAAGCCTCAACGTTGCGCATCAGTTAAAGGAAAAATGCAGTACCTTCGACTGTCTTCGAATCACAACATTGCCAACTCTGGCTGCCGTTGCGGGACAATCATCCTCCTCCACCGAATGTATGCATGTTGAGCGCACCCCAACTTTGTAGCAAGTCTCCATCATTGACAATAATAAGCCAATTCAGTGTGACCATTTCACTTGCATATGCCCCTAAAAAGAGATACGTGCACTCACATGCGGCCCAGTACTCACGCAGCAGTCCTTCCGAGCTGCAGTCAGAGCAGGAGATGTTCACCCCTCCGCGTCCAGAGACTGCAAATGAATCGCACATGCGGGAAGCCGCCGCTGGCTGATCCCGCCATGGCTTACATTCAGGGCAGGATGTAAATGTAAAATGTTCTTTGTCTACAATAAATCACTGCACAAAACTAAATCCCTGCATTTGACTCACACAGCCTCAGTCAATTACTCAACTCGTCCACTGTGGGTGTGCCTCTCTGTGACATAAGCTAAAAATCGAGCTGGCTAGCTCATCATGTCTCAGTCTAAACTGTACACTCAAAAATACAGAAAGGAGTGGGAATAAAACCTTGAATTCAAAGGCTGGTGGAAGCCGTTTATTGGAAATGATACACAGGCATACTGCCGGTATTGTAAGGCTGATTTCTACGCCAAACTTTGTGATGTAAAAAAACACACGACAACTCAAAAACATACTCAAAAGGCAAAGCCTTATAACAGTTCCACCCAAAACAAGCTGTCATTTATGGTTAAAAAAATGTACTCTGGAAAAAAGGCTGAGGCCACCATGGCATTAGCTATCGCTGAACACTGTTCCATGCTGGCATGTGATCACATTGGAGAAGCATGTAGAGCTGCTTTCTCAGACTCCACTGCTGCTACCCACTTCAAAATGCACAGAACAAAGTGCACAGAAATGATTAATGGTGTTCTAGCACCATACTTTCAGAAAAAGTTGGTCGCAGATGTGGGTGACCAGCGTTTCAGCCTCCTCCTCGATGAGTCCACGGATGTAAGTGTTTCTAAGTACCTGGGGGTGGTGATAAGGTACCTTAGTGACACCAAACAGACAACTGTATCAACATTTCTGGGGCTTGTTGAGTTGGAGGGAGGAGATGCCCGTGCTGTTGTGGCTTTCCTCGAGAAGTGTTGTCTAAAAAAAGTGAAACTCCTGGGGATAGGGACTGACAATGTCTCTGTTATGATGGGGATTAACAATGGGGTCCATAAAGTGCTGAAGGAGGAGTATGGCCTCAAAGATCTGGTTCTTATTTGCTGTGTGTGCCACTCTCTGTAGCTTGCTGTAAGTCATGCTTCCAATGACACCATCCCCCGTAGTGTGGAGTACTTGGTACGAGAGACTGTTACGCATGCAGGTACCCTGTATGCGCGTTTGTGTTTTTTCCCCTCCTGACCTTTCCCCCAGGTGTCCCTTATGTTCCTGATTATGCTCGTTGGTGTTTCCCATCTGGCAGTCATGAGTGCAGCGCCTGACTGCTGAGGTGGACCAATCAGTGGACAACCCTCCTAATTCCTTTTTCCATTACCCAATCACATCACATATCTCTTGTTTAAAAAACCCAGTCAGTTGGTTCCCCCAGAGGGACTCTTTTGATTTACCCCACTTGGACATAGACATTCTTGAGATACATACCTTTTTTGATAGACAGACACTTTGCTCATACATACATCACTTAGTTTAGCACCTACATCTCACTTCGTCCTGTTTCATGTGAGTATGTATTGCTGTGTCTCTGGGACAAGGCTTGTGTCCCTGGGAAAAGGCTTTTTTTAGCAAGTCGCCCTTGGGCATACACAACCCGTAGGAAAACTTTGTCTAAAAACACTAGTTAGAACTGAGCGGACCACCCACTGTATTTTTGTATTGGTTAGTAGTCAGCTAAGCGGTTCTAGAGGCAGGCAAGTTCAGTTTAGGGGTGTTTTGACTATATTGTTTCATTTCTTGGGTTCAGCTCAGCCCCTTTCCCCCTTTACCGTGTGTTTATAACAAATGTTTTATGTTTGATGGTAGCTTTGGTTGTCTGTGTCGTTTGTTCTCACTGTTCATTTACACTACACTAATTTGCATGAGTTTTATGTTACGGGTCTCTGTACCATCCACCCTAGACTACTAGAGCCACAGGGTTCGTAACAGAGACTTATAACTGGTTTTCAGTGTCTCCAAAGCACAGGGAGGCCTACAAGGCCATATATGAGACCATCAACCGTGGGGAGAAACCTTTACAGAAACCTTTACCAAGGTGTGTGCCACATGTTGGCACTGCATTGAACTTGCGGTTTCACACGTTTTGGACCAGTGGGAGGAACTTAGGCTGCATTTTGCAGTCACCAAGTCCAGTGAACACTGCTACAGGGCTGAGGTTTTATACTCCATGTACAGTGATCCTCAAAACATATTGTATCTGACTTTTTTGAAGTCAGTGCTGGGTGAGGTACAGTTGGCCATCAAGGAGAGCAGGTAGATCCTCTTAAGCTACTTGACAGCTTGGTTAGCCTGATCAAGTCTGTGAGCAGCAGAGTGCTGAATCCACTGGCAAATGTTGATGTACTCAAAGGGCCAATAGATGGATACATCAGTCTCAAACCGTACCTTGGTTACCTTTTCGAGTCAAAGGCAGCTGAGCTCCACCTTGCGCCTGAGGATGAAAACAATGTCCGAAAGCGGTGTGTAGCCTTCATCTTCCTCACTAATGAGTTGAGGGTGAGACAGCCGGACAACATCAAAGCATTGCAGTACATGTCAGTTTTCAATGTGGAGGAAACTCTAAATGTTTTGCAGCTTTTTGGCACATCAGCTGCTTCCTCATTTAAGTCAGCTCCCTCAGTAGCTGCATAGACAGCCTTGACCAAAATGACGATGACCCTCTCTTTCTGTGAGCCAGCATAGCCTGTATGTGTGTGGAGGCGGGTCTGGATAAAAAGAAACTATGAACCTGAATTAGGGCCAGACTAGTTACCATCATTTTCTCACATTGCAATTCAGTTTTTTCTATTGTTTTCTACTCTTTTGGGTCCATTTAGATTGTATACAATTTTTTTTAAATGTTATGGTTAAAAATGTTAATGTTTTACTGTGACTTGTTGTAGGCTTCTAAGTGGACCATAAAGTTAAAACCTAAACCAAACTTAAGAAAACGAAACTAAAAAGCTAAAAAAAAAAAAAAAAAACCTCCGCCAGTGTCTCTTTTGGGTCACTTTTGCCGGTCCCAAGCCCGGATAAAGGAGGAGGATTGGAATTGTGACATAAAAAAAAAGAAGAATCGACAGAAGTTCATTTGTAGTTCTAAACATATTTAGGATGTTTTTTACACACTTTTTGTCTCTCCCATGACGTTATTCCTCTCTCCTACAGCGTCCATCACAATTACATGCACATGGCCAATTATGCAAATTAGGTGATGTCATTTAGCGACTTCTAGCGACTTTTAGGACAGCCAATAGCTACTTTTCTTACTGAGGAGTTGGCAACACTGCATTAGCCCCCCGGTAACCCACCTGCATGAAGTTGGCCCCCCACCCAACGCAAAACTTCGGTAAAATACGCTCAATCATTTGTGCTCTGTTTGTGCTCTATTTGTGCTGGTTTGTGCTGTTAAAATTTTTGTTTGTGCTGCTATCATTTCATAGATATTAAAGAATATTTTATAGGTCATCCCGAGGTCACTCAGCCCCCCAACATTCTCCGAAATCAACGAAAATAGTCTTGTTTGTGCTTCGTTTGTGCCGTTAAAATTTTCGGTTGTGCTGCTTCGGTATTTTACATATTAGACATTTAATTACTGGTGATGATGTCACTCAGCCCCCCAACGTGCTCAAAATTGAGTCAAAATAGGCTCATTCGTTTGTGCTCTGTTTGTGCTGGTTTGTGCCGTTAACATTTTTGTTTGTGCTGCTATCATTTCATAGATATTAAAGAATATTTTATAGGTCATCCTGAGGTCACTCAGCCCCCCAACATCCTCCAAAATCAACAAAAATAGTCTTGTTTGTTTGTGCTTCGTTTGTGCTGGTTCGGTATTTTATATATTAGACATTTAATTACTGGCAATGACGTCAGTCAGCCCCCCAACACGCTCAAAATTGAGTCAAAATAGGCTCATTCGTTTCTGCTGTTAAAATCTTCGTTTGTGCTGCTCTCATTTTTTAGATATTAAATAAAATATTGTAGGTAATTCTGAGGTCACGTAGCCCCCTAACATCCTCCAAAATCAATCAAAGTAGTCTCATTTGTTTGTGCTTCGTTTGTGCCGGTTTGTGCCGTTAAAATTTTCGTTTGTGCTGCTTCGGTATTTTATATATTAGACATTGTATTATTGATGACGTCACTCAGCCCCCCAACATGCTCCAAATTGAGTCAAAATAGGCTCATTCATTTGTGCTGGTTGGTGCGGTTAAAATTTTCATTTGTGCTTCATCTATGTTTTTAATATTAGAAATTTATTTATAGGCGATGACGTCACTCAGCCCCCCAACATGCTCCAAATTCAACCAAAATAGTCTCCTTTGTTTGTGCTGGTTTGTGCCGTTAAAAGTTTTGTTGGGGCTGATGCAGCGCTTTATATATTAGACATTTAATTTGACTCAAAATAGACTGAGCCTATTTTGAGTCAATCTGGAGCAGGTTGGGCGGCTGGCACAAACTAAACTTTTAATGCACAAACGAAGCACAAACATATGAGACTATTTCGGATGAATTTGAAGTATGTCGGGGGTTGAGTGAGCTCAGAATGACCAGTGAAATATTCTTTAATGTCTAAAAAATGATAGCAGCACAAACGAAAATTTGAACAGGACAAACCAGCACAAACAGACCACAAATGATTTAGCCTATTTTGAGTCAATTTGGAGCATGTTGTGGGACTGGTGACACCATACCCTATAATAAAATGTCTAATACAGTGGATATAAAAAGTCTAAACACCCCTGTTAAAATGCCAAGTTCTTGTGATGTAAAAGAATGAGACAAAGATAAATCATGTCAGAACTTTTTTCACCTTTAATGTGACCTATAACGTGAACAATTCAATTGAAAAACAAACTGAAATCTTTGAGGGGGAAAAATAAAAAACTCACAATAACCTGGTTGCATAAGTGTGCACACCCTTAAACTAATACTTTGTTGAAGCACCTTCTGATTTTATTACCGCACTCAGTCTTTTTGGATAGGAGTCTATTAGCATGGCACATCTTGACGTGGCAATATTTGGCCACTCTTCTTTGCAAAAGCGCTCCAAATCTGTCAGATTGCAAGGACATCTCCTGTGCACAGCCCTCTTCAGATCACCCCACAGATGTTCAATTGGATTCAGGTCTGGGCTCTGGCAGGGCCATTTCAAAACATTAATCTTCTTTTGGTGAAGCCATGCTTTTGTGGATTTGGTTGTGTGCTTCGGGTCGTTGTCGTGCTGAAAGGTGAACTTGATCTTCATCTTTCTAACGGATGCCTGAAGGTTTTGTGCCAAAATTGCCTGGTATTTGGAACTGTTCATAATTCCCTCCACCCTGACTAAGGCCCCGGTTCCAGCTGAAGAAAAACAGCCCCAAAGCATGATGCTGCCACCACCATGCTTCACTGTGGGTATGGTGTTCTTTGGGTGATGTGCAGTACAGTTTTCATCAGACCATAACACATTTTCCCACGTGCTTTTGGGGGACTTGTTGTTTGTTTTTGCAAACTTCAGCCAGGCTTGGATGTTTTTCTTTGTAAGAAAAGGCTTCCGTCTTGCCACCCTACCTTATAGCCCATTCATATGAAGAATATGGGAGATTGTTGTCACATGTAGCACACAGCCAGTACTTGCTAGAAATTCCTGCAGTTCCTTTAATGTTGCTGTAGGCCTCTTGGAAGCCTCCCTGACCAGTTTTATTCTCGTCTTTTCATCAATTTTGGAGGGACGTCCAGTTCTTGGTAATGTCTCTGTTGTGCCATATTTTCTCCACTTAATGATGACTGTCTTCACTGTGTTCCATGGTATATCTAATGCTTTGGACATTTTTTTGACCCTTCTCCTGACTGATATCTTTTAACAATGAGATCCAATGAGATAAAAAATGACAGTAGCACAAACGAAAATTTTAAGAGCACAAACCAGCACAAACGTAGCACAAACGAACGAGCCTATTTTGACTCAATTTTGAGCATGTTGGGGGCTGACTGACATCATCACCAGTAATTAAATGTCTAATATATAAAATACCGAAGCAGCACAAACAAAAATGTTTACGGTACAAACCGGCACAAACGAAGCACAAACAAACTAGACTATTTTCATTGATTTCGGAGGATGTTGGGGGGCTGAATAACCTCAGAATGACCTATAAAATATTCTTTAATATCTATAAAATGATACGGAGCACAAACGTTTTAGTTGCCCATTCACTTGGAAAAAAAGGACGTTGTTCTTTTCCAGAAACTCCCCTCGGTTTTACGATACCTTATTTATGTCACATATAGACAAACGATGCATGTGCTTAAACAAGGAGACTGGACCT
The DNA here is from genome assembly GCA_016801175.1 of Esox masquinongy. NCBI lineage: Eukaryota > Metazoa > Chordata > Actinopteri > Esociformes > Esocidae > Esox > Esox masquinongy. The sequence goes on from JACXGI010007585.1 coordinate 14,184, forward strand.
ATGCACTGGAGTTGAAATCAACTCGTTAGCCCCACTAGAAACCCCAGGAGAGAAACTAGAAATCTCGCACTGTTTTTGCCTTTTCACAGGGAAAGAACAACAGTGTATTTTACCAAAAACTCCTCTCGATTTTTCCATAGTTTATTTATGGACAAACTATGCATTTGCTTAAACTACGAGTCTGGAACTATACACTAGTGTTTGGAAAAATGCCTTTTCGTAGCCTATTCACTAGGCCAAAATATTTTGTATTTTCCAAAAATTCCTCCGGGTGTTAGGCCTTGTGGATCCTTTGTTTATCAGTTCATCTGGTTGCCTTTTCAATATCCATTAAGTGTAATTGTTCTTTTTGTATGCTATTATTTTTTTATTTGTATAGTTATGGTTACAGACTCTCTCCACCTCCATACACTGGTATTTTGAGTGTAATTCATTTGCAAAAAAAGAGAAAAAAAAACGAAGTTGTAGATGAATTTGATTGATAGCGTTTTTCTTTTTTTCTATAGATACCGCGATAATATTGTTACCGTGTAGTTAAAATCTGATATCGTGACTACCCTAGCATGAACCGGAAAAATGATTCACAAGCACAGTGTGTGAGTAAAGACTAGCCTCCCCCCCTCCCCCGCCCAGCCGCTAATCATTCAAAACATAGTCAGACTGGCCACCGGGAGCACTGCTCTGTGGGCCGCTGAAGCAGCGCGTTAAACAAAAACAGCGACAAAGACAAAAGAAAACAGGGATAAGATAAGGAAGGTTTGGGTTTGGCTAGCTGATCATTTATCTATATGAGGTGCCTTTTGTTGAAACGTGTTCAACTTTTCATAAAGTCGATGAGCTTGTCAATGTCACTCTTCATCCGATCACAGCCAGGATGGGGCAGTACATTAAAAAAAGTTTGACGTGCTACAGCAAACTTTCAAATGTTGAACTCATTGTTACGCATGAAGGGTTATGATTATTGACAAGTTAGTACTTAGCATTAACATATTAGAGACTAACCACATTTTTCTTGCACAAGGATTTAATGAATGAAAACAACCCACAATAGTGGCAAGCTACATAGTATACTATTATATGAAATGAATGAATGAATATATTAACATTATACTATTAAATGAACATACTTTTTATTTAATGTTATAATATTATACTAATACAGTCATTTATTACTTATCTAGGTTGTGGATAGTACATCTGCAGTGGACAGATTTAGCCAGAACCAGGATGCCATTGTGCCAATATGTGCTCCGTCTAGAGGGCAACACGTCCCCCTTGTTCTGTTTTACTAAAGGTATTGTTATAAATATTGTTCAGTAATCTTGTTTGCATCAAGTGTGGTGTGGGTTGTGTGGGTGCTGCTAATATATATGTTTAACATTTGTCAAATTCATTCATTTAGACGGTGGTCAGCTCAAGCTCATCCCAGCTTGCGAGTCCACAGCTCCACCCCCTGTACACCAAACTCCCTTCACCCTGGCAGCCAGGAAGATGCCATCTGATAAAGTGGAGAAGTGTCACAGGGCTGTCACAAAGTTTATAGTGAAGGGGTGGCATCCCTTTGCAACTGTTGAATCACCATGGTTTAGGGAGATGACCAAGGCCCTCTATCCACGTTACACCCCTCCCTGCAGGACTGTTCTGTCCAACACCCTCATCCCTGCATGGTATGGAGAGGTGGAGAGGCAGTGTTATAAGAGAGCTGGCAAATGTGGGTAAGGTAGCCGTCACAAGCGATGGGTGGACTATCTTAGCACAGGAACACTACATAACAGTGATCGCCCATTACAGCAGCCAAGGCAAACTTCACCAAAAAGTCCTCTGGACCAAAACTGTCTACCGGGCGCAGACGGGGGAAACTGTGGCAGTGGAGATTGGGGAGGTGTTGGAAGAGTTTGACATTGCGCACAAGGTCATTGTGATGACTGTGGACAATGCGTCCAACATGGACGTTGCTGCGAAGAGGCTGGACATCCTCAAAGTTGGATGCTTTGCCCACACCCTCAACTTGACAGTGCAGAAGTCTACAGCATTGCCACAGTGACCTGGTGGGCAGTAAAACTAAGAATGGTCATCATGTGGATGAAGCGATCTACAGTGGCTAAGACTGTGCTGAAAGAGAAGCAGCTCCTCCTCAAACTTCAGCACACCATGCTACTGGATGTCAAAACCAGGTGGGACTCTCTTCATGATGGTTGAGAGATTCCTCGAACAGTGTCTGGCTCTCCACGTTGCAGTGTTGGATCCACAGCTGAGAAAGCTGATGGAGTGGGACAAACTGGATAGGATCACAGATGAGGACTTCACCAGAGCAGAGGAGTTCATCAAGGTCATGAAGGTCCTGTACACATCTACTGTACACTGTCTGTATCGAGCGAGAAAAGCCCCACCTGCGGCCTAGAAGAGGTGACTGCGATGGACCCCAGGTTCAAAGCCAAGAGTGACAGACTCCACCTGGGACCGTTTGCAGGAGGCAGCTATAGCAGCCAATGCTACAGAAGCAGAAGAGGTCCCACTCCCAAACCTCAAGGACAGTGGCACAACCCAGGAGGAGGCCAAGTATGATGATGATTACACACTGATCTCAGAGGAAGAAGAGAATTCTCCGGTTGCATTCACTGCAGTCACTCCACAACAGCCTAAGAACGCTTTGGAAGAGCAGTTTGCTGAGGAGGAGAGAGAGCTATGGACCATCCAGCCGAACAACTTTACCAGCACTCAGAGATCCAGCTCTACAGAGGCCTGCCTCCAATCCCTATGGCAGAAGACCCTGTCTTCTGGTAGTGGGGAATGAGAGACACCCTGCCCCTGCTAGCTGAACTCTCTCACAGCAACCTTTGTGCTCAAGCCTCCTCCACCCCTCCAGAGAGGGTGTTTTCCACTGCTGGCGACACCATCAGCCAGGAGCGATCCAGGAACATGCCTGACAAGGCAGCCATTCTCGTTTTTCTGCAGAAAAAACACTTAAGAAGAGCTGTCAATTATTTTTTCTTTTTGTTGTGTAAAGCATAATATTTATTTTATTTATGTATATTATTTATTTCCTTTGTTGTTGGAAAAAATGTGTCAGACATTTTGCTGCTGATATATTATTTTACTGTTCTCATAGTTATATATTATGTTGAAATCAGAAATCAAACAGTCAGACTCACAGTTTTTGCAATAAAAGCAAAAACAGTTCTGTTAAGAATTTATTGTTGTCTCATCTTTCCACCAAATAATAGAAAAGTATCGATAGTGGTATCGATAAAGACTCGGAAAGTCTATCAAAACATAACAAACCATTCTGTAACACCAGTCTTCTTCTAGACAGTATTTTTATATTGCATTTCATTATAAATGCTATATATCAATATAATTATGCATGAAGTGATGTCAGATATTTACCTTCCCTAATGCAACATTTCTCATGACTAGGATGCCAGAAGATTTCAGGAGCAGGACATGACATTCTTTTTGTGACTAATGACCAACATAAGGGCATGTACAGCTAGGTGGTAGACATATCTGGTTCCAATGATTATGGTCATGATGCTTTTTTTATTGTCATATACTGTATTGTGTCAGTTCAAGTAAATTCAAACAGGATGGTAAAATTGCTACAGTATCATGACATTTGCATAAACTGTGTTTTGTCAGTTTCAGTAGTGACACAGGATGGTCATAATGCTATCTGTGACATTATCATAAACTGTATTTTCTCGGTTCAAGTAAAGTGACACAGGATGGTCATAATCCTATCATGACATTTTCATAAACTGTATTTTCTCAGTTTAAGTAAACTGGCAATGTTTAGTTATTTACTCAAAATAAAATTACAGGAGGGTCATGGCACATGACTTTCTATAGTACTGTATATAAAATCTACACTAACATCAATGGCATGACTAGCATGGTCTCATTTTGTCTAAAAACAAAACAAAAAAATATATACACACACACACTAATACACACACACGCACACATGTATACACACTACCATTCAAAAGTTGGAGGTCACTTATAAATGTCCTTGTTTTTGAAATAAAATGGCCAGAAACAAAGAACGTTGACACTTGACAGTCTATTCTTGTTCTGAGAAATGAAGGCTATTCCATGCAGTAAATTTCCAAGAAACTGATGATCTCGTACAATGCTGGGTACTACTTCCTTCACAGAACAGGGCAAACTGTCTCTAACAAGAATAGAAAGAGTGGGACAACTGAGCAAGATCACAAATACATTATTATCAAGTTTGTACACCAGACGCCTCACAGGTCTTCAACTGGCTGCTTCATTTCATAGCATAGTGCCCGCAACACACCGGTCTCAAAATAAACAGTGAAGAGCTGACTCTGGGATGCTGACCTTCTAGGCAAAAAAAAAAGCCATATCTCAGACTGGCCAATAAAAAGAAACGATTACGATGGGCAAAGGAACACAGACACTAGACAGTAAGATTGGAAAAAAGTGTTATGGACAGAAAAATCTAAGTTTGAGGTGTTCGGATCACAATGAACATTCATGAGATGCCGATCAAATGAAAAGATGCTAGAGGAGTGCTTGACGCCATCTGTCAAGCATGGTGGAGACAATGTGATGGTCTGGGGGTGCTTTGGTGGTGGTAAAGTGGGAGATTTGTACAGGGTAAAAGGGATCTTGAAGAAAGAAAGCTATCTCTCCATTTTGCAATGCCATGGCATACCGTGGACAGCATTTGATTGGAAAAATGTCCTCCTAGAACAGGACAATGACCAAAATCACAGTGCCAAACTATGCAAGAACTGTTTAGCGAAAAAGCAGTCAGCAGGTTTTCTGTCTAATGGACTGGCCAGCATACTGGACTGGCCAGATTCAGTGGCGTAGTCAATTCTTTAGCAGAACGGCTTAACTGAAAATAATGAATCTAGCTAAGCAAGTACACAACAGTATTTCAATAAAGGTGACATTTTGTGATTACGAAAGCGCAAAAACATAATTTTCAAATTGATCTTACCTTAGACAAGCTAGCACCTCTTCTGTATTGAGTCCATGTGATAATAGTTCCAGTTTTTCTGCTCATTTTATTCGCTGGGAAAAATCATATATTTTTGACTGGAGGAGGACTGACGATTGACAAGGGGAGGACTGACGATTGACAAGGGGAGGACTGACGATTGACAAGGGGAGGACTGACAATTGACTAGGGGAGGACTGACGATTGACAAGGGAAGGACTGACGATTGACCAGGGGAGGGCTGATGATTGACCAGGGGAGGAGGAAGAACAGAGTTTCTGGGGAGGAATGATAATGTTCCTAATATGGATGCTGTACCATACGTTTATTTGCTTACCTTCAATGACTTACTGCCAGCCAGGAGAAGACCAGACGACCTGAGAAAAGAAAATTATTTGACTGGACGAGTCATTGTCAATACAAATTCACATAGGCTACAGGTCTATACAAACTCAGAGCTTGTGATTGGTCAATAAACCCGTCCTTCGAGTGCCAGTTGAAATGAAATTGAGTTAGCCCTAAAATACCTGGATAAAGTTTATTTTATATAGGATTGGTCAATAAAACAGCTTCGAAAATAACCCAACTGCTTTTCTTCCCACAAATGCTAGTCAGAGTTTTCTGGTTCTATGAAGGGGTGCACGTTTTTATTTTTGCCCTAGCATTTACAAACTTGATTAAAATTGTCCCCTACTTACACACTTGACTAACGTAAAAAACGAATAATCAGAAACAAAAAAACAGGCAGATTGGGAAACACTGTGCTAGGCCTTATGCATTCTTAGTAAAAAGAAAGTTAGTAAAACCATATAGGGTTCCTCGATTTGTCCTCTAAATGGAATATTATTTAAATAACTCTTTGCAGAGGGTTCAAAATATACTTCTTAAAAACAATGTATACTGTATATTGTTCTAACTAGAACACTATATTCTTCTTCCAAGAACCTTTTTATAATCTAAATTAACTTCTGCATTAACTTCATTAAGATCAGGAGCATGGTCTTTGCACTGTACCCACTTGAACCAAATATTTTGAAATCACCCAGTTTTCCTTACCAAGTAGGCCACGTTCCCTGTTTCACATAAAAAAGGTAGCCTATATTATATACAAAAGTATATAATTATTTAAAATAGGAATTACATTATATTAATGATATTATATACTATAATAATATTTTTTTAATTAGAAAAAAACATTTCATTCATTTTTATTAAAAAAAAACAACAGCAGCTTTTAGAACCATGAAAGGTGTTCACTGTTTTGCTGATTGATCCCGGTTATTAATGGGTAGAGACGAGATTTAGCAAACAAAGCTGTCTGAATTTTGGGTGTGTAGGGTTCATGTTAGCTATTTGTCACATGAGAAGCATCCTTACCATAATCATACAAACTAGATATGCCTATCACCTAGCTGTACATACCCTTATGTTGGTCGTTAGTCACATAGAGGATTGTTACGAACCCTGTGGCTCTAGTAGTCTAGGGTGGATGGTACAGAGACCCGTAACATAAGCCTCATGCAAATTAGTGTAGTGTAAATGAACAGTGAGAACAAACGACACAGACAACCGTCAAACATAAAACTTTTATTATAAACACACGTTAAAGGGGGAGGG
>JACXGI010007585.1:20875-36858 GCA_016801175.1 Esox masquinongy
GTGTGATGTGATTGGGTAATGGAAAAAGGAATTAGGAGGGTTGTCCACTGATTGGTCCACCTCAGCAGTCAGGCGCTGCACTCATGACTGCCAGGTGGGAAACACCAACGAGCATAATCAGGAACATAAGGGACACCTGGGGAAAGGTCAGGAGGGGAAAAAACACAAACGCGCATACAGGGTACCTGCATGCGTAACAAGGATGTCTTATGTTGATCATTGATCGTCTTATGTTGATCATTGATCACAAAGAAGACGTCATTTCATGCTGCTAAAATCTACTAGTGCTCCAGCATCCTATTCATGAGAAACAAAGCATTGGGGAAGGTGACAAATTACAGTTTATGAAAATGTCATGATAGCATTATGACCATCCTGTGCCACTTTCCTTGAACTGACGCAATACAGTATATGACAATACAAAAGAAGCATTAATACCACAATTATTGGAACCAGATAGGCCTATCACCTAGCTGTACATGCCCTTATGTTGGTTATTAGTCACAAAAAGGATGTCATCTCCTGCTCCTGAAATCAACTGCTGGCATCAGAGTCATGAGAAACGTTGCATTGGGGAAGATGAATATCTGACATCACTTCATGCATAATTATATTGATATATAGCATTTATGAAATGTAATATAAAATATTGTTTATAAGAAGATTGGTGTTACAGAATGGTTTATGTTTTGAGAATTGCGTTGGTGTCATAACAAGTCATACAAAACGCAATATATGTCATAATATTTCAAAATATATGGGTCATTACAGTGTCATGACCATGTTATGACGGGATATGTCAGCTGACATGACACATTATGACATTGTTATGACAGAGTTATGACCATGTTATGACACTACACCTCAAGTAAAGTGTTACCGAAGCGCCCATCAAGCCAAACCAAATTGTGGGAGGTGCTTCAGGAAGCATGGGATGACATCTCTTCAGATTACCTCAACAAATGCCAAAGGTCTGCAAGGCTTTAATTGCTGCACAAGGAGGATTGTTTGAAAAAAACAGACTTTGTAGGACACAATTATTATTTTAATTAAAAATCATTATTTCTAACCTTGCCAATGAGTATATTTCCAATTAATTTTGCTGTATTTCCTATTCAAATTAATTTAATGTAAAACAAGGACATTTCTAAGTGATCCCAATCTTTAGTGTAACGGTAGTCTATATATATATATACACACACATCTCTGGAAAAAATTAAGAGATCACTGCAAAATTATCAGTTTCTCCGGTTTTACTATTCATAGGTATGTGTATGAGTAAAATGAACAGTTTTGCTTTATTCTATAAACTACTGACAACATTACTCCCAAATTCCAAATAAAAATATTGTCATTTAGAGTATGTTTTGGTAGAAAATAACAACTGGTCAAAATAACCAAAAAAAGATGCATTGTTTTCAGACCTCAAATAATGCATTTTTCATTTTTCAACAACAAAATACTAATGTTTTAACTTAGGAAGAGTTCAGAAATCAATATTTTGTGGAATAACCCTGATTTTTAATCACAGCTTTCATGCGTCTTGGCATGCTCTCCACCAGTCTGTCACATTGCTGTTGGGTGACTTTATGCCACTCCTGGCACAAAAATTCAAGTAGCTCGGCTTTGCTTGATGGCTTGTGACCATCCATCTTCCTCTTGATCAAATTTCAGAGGTTTTCAATGGGGTTCAAGTCTGGAGATTGGGCTGGGTCAGGGTCTTGATCGGCTGGTCCTCCATCCACACCTTGATTGACCTGGCTGTGTGGCATGAAGCATTATCCTGCTGCAAAAACCAATTCTCAGAGTTGGGGAACATTGTCAGAGCAGAAGGAAGCAGGTGTTTTTCCAGGATAACCTTGTACTTGGCTTGATTCATGTGTCCTTCACAAAGACAAATCTGCCCGATTCCAGCCTTGCTGAAGCATCCCCAGATCACCGATCCTCCAACAAATTTCACAGTAGGTGCTTAACACTGTGGCTTGTAGGCCTCTCCAGGTCTCAGTCTAACCATTAGACGACCAGGTGTTGGGCAAAGCTGAAAATTTGACTCATCAGAGAAGATGACCGTACTCCATTCCTCTACGGTCCAATCCTTATAGTCTTTTGCAAACTTCAGCCTGGCTCTTCTTTGCTTCTCATTGATGAAGGGCTTTTTCTAGCTTTGTACAACTTCAGCCCTGCCCCTAGGAGCCTACTCCGAACTGTCCTCGCCGTGCACTTCACCCCAGCTGCTGTTTGCCATTCTTTTTGTAGGTCACTTGATGTCATCCTACGGTTGTTGAGTGACATTCGAATGAGGTGACGGTCATCTAGGTCAGTGGACAGTCATTTTCGCCCTCTGCCAGTCTGTAGTTTTGTTGTCCCCAATGTCTGTTGCTTGACCTTGTTCTTAAGAACCGCCGTCTTTGAAATTTGGCATTGTCCTGCTGAAATAAGGAAGGCCTTCCCTGAAAAAGACGTCATCTGGATGGCAGCATATGTTGCTCCAAAACCTGTATATATTGTTCAGCATTTGTGGTGCCGTCATAGAAGGCATCCATGCCCTGTGCACTAATGCACCCCCATACCATCATGGATGCTGGCTTTTCGACTGTGTGCTGAAAACAAGCCGGATGGTCCCTCTCCTCTTTAGCACGGAGAACGCGGTGTCCATGATTCCTTAAAAGAATCTCAAATTTTGATGCGTCAGACCACAGGACAGTTTTCCACTTCGCCTCAGTCCATCTAAAATGAGCTCGGGCCCCGAGAAGGCATTGGCTTTTCTGGGTGTTGTTTATGTATGGTTTCTTTTTTGCATGGTACAGTTCTAACTTAGGTTTGTGGATGCTGTGACGTACTGTGTTCACATACAATGGTTTCGGAAGTGTTTCAGAGCCCATGCAGTGATGCCCGCTACAGAATTGTGTCTGTTTTTAATGCATTGCAGTCTGAGGGCCCGAAGAGCAAGGCCATCCAACATTGGTTTTCACCCTTGTTCCTTGTGTATAGAGATTACTTCAGATTCTCTGAATCTTTCAATGATTTTGTATACTGTAGATGAGGAGATCCCCCAATTCTTAATTTTATGAACTCAGGAATGCCCACAATGGCATGTGTTCCTGGGCGTTCCCACAGACCCAGAACTCAGGGATGCCCACAATGACATGCGTTCCCGGGTCCACCTAAAACCAGAACTCAGGGATGCCCAAAATGCTATGTGTCCCTCGGACCATCCAGATCGTTCAGAGACCCAGAACTCAAGGATGTCAAGTCTGGTCACTTCGACTCACATGTGTGTGTGTACCTAAATCAATTATCATAAGCGCCCATAAGGTGTAGGTTGTATAACACAAACCGTACATTAAAATGGCATGTGGTCCCAGGGCAACACGGAATGTCACGAGACCCATGACTCAGGGATGACAAGTCAGTGGCATGTTTTCCTGGGTTTAACCAGACTGTTTTGAAATCCAGGACTCAGGGATGTCAAGTCTGGTCGTTTAGACTAACTTGTGTGTGTGTAATTATCAGTAGCCCTATGAGCTCAAGAGTGAAGATGAGCAAGGAATGCCGTAGTAATCTATATTCCAAAGAAATACAATTCATTCCAATCAAGTAATAAAGTTACCATACAAAACATATTGTGAAAGGTTATACCTGTTCACGGACACAATTCTAAGAGGGACAGCACAAAAAGAGACACAGAGACTTGACTGCAATAAATAAAATAAGGAAACTGTATTTTGGTGTTTTTTTTTGCTTTTGGTTTGTGTACTTCTTTCAACACTTTCCCCTGGACAGCACAAACAAAGGCAAATGCAACGGCTTTCCAAACAAAACAAAGCAAACAGCTTCAACTACACATATCTGCAGTAACCATGGTATTGAGGAATTCGGCAGTTTTGGTCCTTAAGAGAGCACAAACACAAATCAGTTATTTGGCCTAAGGTGAGCTCATACTGCGTGGCTGTACTGAGGCCCGCCTCCAGAAGAGGGCGCAGTCGGACCGCTCGATCTGGCTGAACCCTCACAATATTTACATACCAACACGATTCTACATCCTCCCAACTAGTCTAAAAATCTACTAAATATAAGACACACTATAGCATGAAATGTGTGCTAGGAGCTTCTATTAACGATGGACTCCAAAATATGTCTACAACACAAAATGTTGGGAGGTCTCTTTAACAATGACAGACTCCTAAATATGACTCTATGTCTATGTCTCTAACAATGACAAAATGTCAAATTTTCAGATAATTCACCTAAATTAAAAAATGAAATCTGTTTCCTCAACTGGTAAACTGTCTATGGACAAGGCCTAATAGCAATCAATACTTCTGCAGCCTCTGGTGCAGGTATTTCCTCATTCTGTTTTTTTCTTCTTAGATCCATTCTGTAAATTACATAGAATTTTTGCCATGTTATCTTTTAATGTACCTATAAAATTATTGGTTGAAATCAAATACAGTTTGATTGCAGTCATCCTAGACATTTGCATGGTCTGTGTATTTACTCCATGCAAATTCTTTGCATGAGCAAAAAAAATAATCAAATGTTTGCAACAATGCATACATCCTTGTTATCATAATATGCCACACGCGGTAATAAAAAGACTACTATTTGTTGTTAACATACAACCTATACCTTTGGAAGAAAATCAAGTAAGTTCAATAATTCCAGGCAATTCCTTTTTTTCTATGTTTATTGGATCCCAAAGTCATAGCTACCTAAGTACCCGTAGTCCACCTCCAAAAACAAACTAACACACTTCAAAGGCGTGCTCCATTCATTGTGCTGACAGACTGCACCAACCACCTTCATCAATATGTGGACATATGGACATAAAACGAACAATGAGGGCACTAAAAATTCAACAGATGTTGGTTAAGCCCACCTTTACTGCTTGGCTTGGCTTGGATAGCTAGCTAACAAGAATGTAAAATGTTTGACAACTTGTCATTTTTCAAATATGCTATAATGTAGCATTGTACATATGTTACATTCTATTTTTAGCTGGCTATATGTTAACGTGTATCAATCTCCAGAATATCCTTAAAAAGTGCAATACTGCTTGCTACAAGCTACATAATCATTATGGGGAAAAATACCACAAGCTCATCTGCTTACCTTCAATTACTTACTGCCTTGAGCAAAACGGGCAAACTGAAAAAAAAATGATTGACATAGGCTACAGGTCTATACAAACTCAGAGCATGTGATTGGTCAATAAACCCGTCCTACTGCTGGTGGAAATAAAATTAACCCTAAAATACTAGGAAAAGGTTTACTTTGTTTAGGACCGGTCAATAGAAGAGCTTTGAAAATAACCCAATTGCATTTCTTCCAACAAATGCTAGTCAGAGTTTCCTGGGCCCTCATTTATCAATGTTGCGTACAAAAGCGTCTAAATTAACTCGTACGAAGAAAAAAAGTTATTTAAAAAAAAAAAAAAGTTGGTATTTATCAATTGCTCGTACGCTTGATTTACACACACCTATAAGTATTTTGCCATGATAAATCTGACACTTTCTAAAACATTGTGCTAGTGCACATGAAGTCTCATTCACATAAAGAACCACACTAAATGACCATTTATGGTCACAAACCTTCCCTGCAAGAAATGTCACCAGTTTCTGTCCGCTAGCAAGGAGAAATCAAAGAAGACAAAGAATAAAATATTCAGACACAGAAATATAATTTTAATCACCGAAGTGGAAGCAAAACATGCCATACTTTTTGGAGCCCTCAGAAATAACTTGACAAATACAAGAAGAAATATTGCTTGGAAGCAGGTTAGAGCTCTGGTAAATTCTGCCTTAATCTGAGTGCAGAACAGTTAATGAAATTAAAAAGAAATGATTTGATTTGAATACATATGCATAGAAAAAATGATGATCCACAAAAGGGATTTAAGTGCAACAGGAGGAGGGCAGAATGACTGCTCAATGTCTTCTACTGTATGGACCAGTGCAATGGCAGCATAAATGGATATATCTCAGCGTCTGGCATCCTTTCCAGACACCAACTGATGGCAAGTCAAGCTTTATTTTCACAACCATATTCAGACATGGGCCACATCTAAATATTATTTCCTGACAATAAATATAACAAATATACATAACAAAATAAATGGAAATTGAAATCTACTAACAAGCCAAGTGTCGCTCTCAGCAAATAAGCTAATTGAAAACACACTTCTTGCGAAATGCAGCTTGTGCCAGATCCTCCAGCAATGCAAGATTTGCCATTCTGGACAAGTCAAAATGCCTTTTATATTATTTAACTGGTTTAACTAAATTGCCTCCAACCATACATTCCATTCTTTTTCTAATTTCCTTTATTATTCAATTATTAAATGGTTTTAATAATTAAATAGATTTAGTTTAAACGCACCATCTGCAAACTTAATACCTACAGCAACTTTTACAGTAAATGTAAGACAATTTATGGCCTTAATTTCCCTGATTTTTGCTGGACTGTGTAAGCGGAGCCGGCCAAGAAGAGTGAATGTCTCTTATTGAGTGAGTGACTGAGTGAGTGACTACCCCTTGTTAAATAGCGTAGTGGTTAGATACGCGGACCTGCAACTAGCAGGTCCCATGTTCGAATCTCGTTACAGTCGACTCTCGTTACTGTTTGTTCCATATAGACAAATACTTTGCTGGCTACAACCTTCAGTATCTACGTTATTGTAAGCCTAAAATAAAACTGTTTGCGGTTATGTTGCAACTATTTCTGGTGGATTTTCTACGTACACACCCGTGCATGCCTTTTGGGTCAGGATAGACAAAAACTTTGCTGGCTACAACCTTCAGTAGTTACACGTTATAGTAAGCCTAAAATAAAACTGTTTATATTGCAACTATTTCTGGTGGATTTTCGAAGTACGCATCCGTGCATGATTTTTGTGGTAATATCGGCTAGATAAAAACCCCTTGGGCAGTAAAATAGTAGGGGTTTCCACGATTCTCTCGTCTTTTCACTTGACGAAAAAGTCAGTTATCGTCAACTATATTGATAGTTATTGTATCAATGTCATTCACGAATGAAAGAAATATGAACGTTTTTGCGCCATGAAATAGTTTTGGCTGTGTTAAGTTCAAGTAGTAAGTTAGATACTAGTAAGCCTATTACGGGCTAATAAGCTGTTAAAACGGCCTGTGGCAAAAGCCATACATTTCATAGATGGTATGTGGTGGAGGTAAACTTAATAAGAAATTAAATATTCAAACTAGGCATGATGTTAACGCATGACAAAATGATCTAATGTCAAGATGCTATACCGACACTGTACAAGCATTTAGCACCATGGTGTAGCGGTTAACAACAAAGCCACTCACGTGGGAGACCCGGGCTCGAATCCAGTGAGGGTGGTAACCACGTTTATCACATTTCATTGCTGGACGGCTGAACTAGGCTTGCCTGGTTCCTTTTCTGGTATTTTAAGACCTTTTAAGATTTTTTTTAGAAGCCACGGGAATCCTGGTTTAGAAGAAGACTGGTGTCACAGAATGGTTTGTTATGATTTGACAGACTTACGTGGGTGTCATAACCAGTCATAAAATAATGCAATACATGTCATAATATTTCTAAATATATGTGTCATTACAGTGTTGTGACCATGTTATGACACGATATGACTTAACATGTTATGCCATGGTTATGACAGATTTATGACCACGTTATGATACTACACTTCAAGTAAAGTGTTACCAATTATCCGCTCTCATCCATAATCTCATCATACATCCAAGAGTAATTTACCCTTCACTGTATTTGTTAGCTGTGGGTAAGGTAACCCTCCACTAGAAACATATACACATATTTCAACCCCTTTTTCTCTTTTCAATTTTGCTGTGTCCAATTCATGTTTAAGGTGTTGTTTCGGTAAACCAACCCTCAGAGGGATCTAGAGAGTCAAGAATGTTTTTATTTTTATTTAGCAGAGGTCAAACTGAGATTTCAATCTCTTTTTCAAGTCAGCCTCTTGCCAAGAAAGAAGGATACACTATAAAAGACAAAACTAAATGCTAAGCAAAACAAGTTAAAAGCTAAAATGGCAGAATTGCACAGAAAATTTTAAAGAAATATGGTTTTTTTTCTCCACAGCCCTCCAATCTGTGATGTAAAATTAACAATTCGAATCAATCTTCTTCTGGTCCTTCTACAATATGATGCTAAATCATAAGGCATCAAAGCTATAACCATTTTACATTTTACATATGTAAAATGAGCCCCTTCCCAAGAAAGCATCATATGTAATAAAATACAGAAAAAACGTTAAGTAAAATCATAATGTTAGATACTAAAATGGTCCAAGCTGTGGGAAATAGGGATGCAGCTGCTGTAGCCTTTGCACCACCTGACGAGATTCCAAGAGACAGTTTTGGTTTTGTGTTGTACACTAATCTTGTACCCTCCACTGCCTCCCTGAGATTTGTGCAAATTTATTGATACTAAAAATGGAATTACGTCTTGTAAATCAGTATTCAGACCCTTTGACACTCCAGATTGAGCTCAGATCTTGTATTTCTTGGTCATCTTGAGATCTGTCTATAACTTGATTGGAGTCAATTGATTCAACATGATTTAGTTATAAAAGAAAATGCTAAAGCATTGAAAGTTTCCCAGGAGCAAAATGGGCCCCATCATTGTGAAATGGAAGATGTTTGGACCCCCCAATGGCCCCTCCGAACAAACAGAACTAACCAGATAGGAACCCAGTGGGTACTCTAATGGAGCTTCAGAGTTTCTCGGCAGAGATGAAAACCTGCCAGAAAGACAACCATCATTCCAGCATTCCATCAACCAGGCCTTTATGTATGAGTGGCTGGAATGAAACCACTCCTAAGTAAAAAGCTTATGACAGCATTAGGCTCAGAGAGCATGTGGAAAAATATTCTCTGGTCTGATAAAAAAAAAACTAAAAACTCTGGTCTGACAAAAATCAATCTATTAGGCCTGAATCCCAAGTGGTATGCCTGGCTAAAACAAAGTAGCACTCATCACCTGGGTAATACCATCCTTCCAGTGAAGCATGGTGGTGGGAACATCATGCTATGGGAATGCTTCTCAGCAGCAGGAACTTGGAGACTGGTCAGAATTGGGGCAAAATGATTGAAGCAAAATACAGAGAGGTCCTTGGAGAAAACCTGATCCAGGGGACACAGGACCTCAGACTGGGATGAATATTAATCATTCAGCAAAACAAAAAACCAAAGAACACAGCTAAGACAATTCTAGAGTAGCTTTGGGAGAAGCCTGTAAATGTTATTGAGGGGCCCAGCCAAAGCCCGAACTTAAATGCCATTTAACATTTTTTGGGAGACCTGCAGATCAGAGTTCACTGTCGCTCCCTGTCCAGTCTGACAGAGCTAGAGAGGATCTACAAGGAAAAATGGGAGAAAATGCCCAAATCCTCATAGAGAAAGATTCAAAGTTGTGATTGCCACCAAATGAGCTTCAACAAAGCATTGACTACAGGGTCTGTATACTTATCTACATTAGGTATGTATGTAAATTGGCACAAATCTCTAAAAACTTGTTTTCTTTTTGTCATTATGGGTGTTATAAATTAGGTCTATACAACAACAAAATGTGGAGAAAGTCAAGGGGTCTGATTACTTTTTGAAGGCACTTTATACCAGTGACACTGTCCCCTTGCAGCTAAGGATGGTAATCCAGCTAACTGATGTAAGGTACAGTGATGTGTAAAATGCATTGAGTTTGTTGCAAAATTGAAGAGCAGACTGGTAGATTGTGTCTAGCACTTGTGTGTAAGATCCTGGGTCATTCACAAAATATCACCATAATCCAACAAAGGCAAAACGTGTCTCCATTTCCATCTGCAAATGAAAACCTTTTTCCTTTTTTGCTTTTTCCAAAATAAAAGGCCCAGCTTAAACTGAAGCTTTTTAGTAAAGGTAAAATCTCCAAATACATGGTACCACTTGTATTGTCACTCTCTGAGACAAAGTAGGAGATATCTTGATCTTAAAAATACCAATAGATTTGTTTCCTCTGCATTTACAGTGGGGAGAACAAGTATTTGATACACTGCTGATTTTGCAGGTTTTCCTACTTACAAAGCATGTAGAGGTCTGTAATTTTTATCATAGGTACACTTCAACTGTGAGAGACGGAATCTAAAACAAAAATCCAGAAAATCACATTGTATGATTTTTAAATAATTAGTTTGCATTTTATTGCATGACAAAAGCATTTGATACATCAGAAAAGCAGAAATTAATATTTGGTACAGAAACCTTTGCAATTACAGAGAACATACGTTTCCTGTAGTTCTTGACCAGGTTTGCACACACTGCAGAAGGGATTTTGGCCCACTCCTCCATACAGACCTTCTCCAGATCCTTCAGGTTTCAGGGCTGTCGCTGGGCTATACAGACTTTCAGCTCCCTCCAAAGATTTTCTATTGGGTTCAGGTCTGGAGACTGGCTAGGCCACTCCAGGACCTTGAGATGCTTCTTACGGAGCCACTCCTTAGTTGCCCTGGCTGTGTGTTTCGGGTCGTTGTCATGCTGGAAGACCCAGCCACGACCCACCTTCAATGCTCTTACTGAGGGAAGGAGGTTGTTGGCCAAGATCTCGCGATACATGGCCCCATCCATCCTCCCCTCAATACGGTGCAGTCGTCCTGTACCCTTTACAGAAAAGCATCCCCAAAGAATGATGTTTCCACCTCCATGCTTCACGGTTGGGATGGTGTTCTTGGGGTTGTACTCATCCTTCTTCTTCCTCCAAACACGGCGAGTGGAGTTTAGACCAAAAAGCTCTATTTGTGTCTCATCAGACCCCATGACCTTCTCCCATTCCTCGTCTGGATCATCCAGATGGTCATTGGCAAACTTCAGACGGGCCTGGACATGCGCTGGCTTGAGCAGGGGGACCTTGCGTGCGCTGCAGGATTTTAATCCATGACGGCGTAGTGTGTTACTAATGGTTTTCTTTGAGACTGTGGTCCCAGCTCTCTTCAGGTCATTGACCAGGTCCTGCTGTGTAGTTCTGGGCTGATCCCTCACCTTCCTCATGATCATTGATGCCCCAGGAGGTGAGATCTTGCATGGAGCCCCAGACCGAGGTAGATTGACCGTCATCTTGAACTGCTTCCATTTTCTAATAATTGCACCAACAGTTGTTGCCTTCTCACCAAGCTGCTTGTCTATTGTCCTGTAGCCCATACCAGCCTTGTGCAGGTCTACAATTTTAACCCTGATGTCCTTACACAGCTCTCTGGTCTTGGCCATTGTGGAGATGTTGGAGTCTGTTTGATTGAGTGTGTGGACAGGTTTTTTTATACAGGTAATGAGTTCAAACAGGTTCAGTTAATACAGGTAATGAGTGGAGAACAGGAGGGCTTCTTAAAGAAAAACTAACAGGTCTGTGAGAGCCGTAATTCTTACTGGTTGGTAGGTGATCAAATACTTACGTCATGCAATAAAATGCAAATTAATTATTTAAAAATCATACAATGTGATTTTCTGGATTTTTGTTTTTTGATAAAAATTACAGACCTCTACATGCTTTGTAAGTAGGAAAACCTGCAAAATCGGCAGTGTATCAAATACTTGTTCTCCCCACTGTAGGTTGATTTAGTGAGCACACCAATGTATATCCTGCTAGGTTGTTCTGCTCTTTTATCACACAGTTTGCTCAACCAGAATGTATGCCAAAACTTAAGCGCTGGGAGGAGAAGGCATCTTTGACTACAACTTGTGTGTGCACGTCCTGACCACAAGGACTCAATAGACTCTGAAAATAACAAGTCAGCCCGGTTCCACATCCTTCCCAACACCCCAGAGCAGTGCTTCCTTTCCTTGGAACCTCCTGGGCATTGCCAGAAATCAATCAATGCTTTTCTTCCACAACAAGTCAGGTTGTTGCAAACAATTTGATCACTGGTGGGAAGAAATATTCTTAATGAATGTGGATGTCATTCAGTTACATTATTCTGCAGCCATACAATTATTAATATTTTCACCAAGTGGCCTGTGGTTATCCAGGAGTCTAAGCCTTTTTCTTCTGGCACACATATTTTCACTGCATCATGGGTTTGATTCTGGGCAGACTGCTCTTTCAGCAAAAACGTCCAAAGCTTCTTTCAAATAAAACATACAGTGGTAAAGCCGATATAATAGTGATAGTGTCATTCAATCTGGTGCGAGGTATGAAAATCCAGTGAATGGCTGAAGCACGAAATGTTATCTTCTTTTAGTATTGAGCAACATCTCACGGACAAACCAAATGCCTGTGCTGGTCAGTACAATTTGAATCAATTTGTGCCCTGCAATGTCCTGGGGCAATCAAATTGCTGTTTTATGCTATTGGGTTAAATTCACATGAAGCAGAACGTCTTATGTTTTTAAATTATCCCCTTTAATCTCCTAGGTCACAGTAGTGACAGCCAAAACGTGTGCACTTATATGCTTGAGAGAAGATCAAGTTGTACTCAATGTAAAATAAATGTTCTGCATTTCATGCATTGTCAATATGTCTACTACCATACAGAGAAGTTTCTTATGACTCTTGAGTCATATGAACTCTTCTAAAAATCACATCCCTGAAATAACTTCAGACACTTATAGAAACTATGTCAAGATGAAATTACGCTGTTTTGGTGGCTTGTGGTGGCCCAATGCCCAATTAAGTTATTTCAACTTTATTTTGCAAGTCTGTTTATTCAACAGATTGAAATACATTGTTGAAAATGATCAACATGTTTAGTCTATGTCTAGTTAATATATTTGCTTTTATATTCCTTACACTGAATCTATAAATCGTGTGTTACATACACACATTTTACTAGTCACAATTTTGATTAGCGGCACAATATGGATTCATACAGTCATGTGAAAAAGTAATTACTTCTCCTTGAAAGTTGGCTTTTTTATATGTATATATATAATATATATATACATACGGATATATAATATTCCCTTCAACACTTCTGACAAATAAAAGTAAAAACATTTAAAAAATGACACTGTAGAATTTTATGAATATATGCTTGTTATGTTTGCAACAGAACATCCATTTATCCGTACACAGGAAGTCACATACAATCAAAGCGTGACAGTAATCCGCCAATGGGCTTACAGTACTGTGTTGTGTATTCTGGATTACGATGTCTATAAAGTAGAGGACAACCGGAAAGTTTCTTTGAGATAGAGTTTGTAAGATCTAGTCTGTAACATCATGAACAACAGACTATCAAATGCTGCAATAAATAATTGAATTACTCTCTCCCTTGATGACTGGGTATGCAATCATTATTTCACCACTATACGAACGGCTGGTTTCTATCAGCATGTTGCTGCGACCGGATGGATAATCTTATCGATTCTACTGAAGATCTACTGTTTCGTCTGAACTTCTGAGCTAACTGCTAACTGGCTAAATGAAGGAGTTCTTGGTTTTGGATACAGATGGACTGTGAGTTACACCATATAACGGACCGTTGTCAAGCTGGCAAGAGCATTTGGTAGCCCTAGTTAATGCCCCTGTCTAGGCCACAATTTTTATTGTGTGGAACCAGTGGCAGACTCAGGCTGTCTGAGGGGCAGGGGTGAAAAAAATTAAAAGGGCACCAACTGCATGTGGTGGGGCACCAATGCGCAGCATCTATATCCACAGTAAAACAAATCCTATATCAACATAACTTGAAAGGCCACCCAGCAAGGAAAAAGCCACTGCTCCAAAACCGTCAGAAAAATTTCAGAGTGTGGGTTGCAACTGCACACGGGGACAAAGATTGTACTTTTTGGAGAAATGTCCTCTGGTTTGATGTAACAAAAATTTAACTGTTTGGCTATAATGACCATCGTTATGTTTGGAGGAATAAGGGGGAGGCTTGCAAACCTAAGATCACCATTCCAACTGTGAAACACTGGGGTGGCAGCATCATGTTCTGGGGGTGCTTTGCTGCAGGAGGGACTGGTGCATTTCACAAAATAGATGGCATCATGAGTAAGGAAAATTATGTGGATATTTTGAAACAACATCTCATGACATCAGTCAGGAAGTTAAAGCTTGGTCGCAAATGGGTCTTCCAAAAGGACAATGACCCCAAGCATACTTCCAAAGTTGTGGCAAAATGGCTTAAGGAAAACAAAGTCAAGGTATTGGAGTGGCCAAAACCTAAGACCTGACCTCAAACCTAAAGAACATTTTTGGGCAGAACTGAAAAAGTGTGTGCGAGCAAGGAGGCTTAAAAACCTGACTCGGTTACACCAGTTCTGTCAGGAGGAATAGGCCAAAAATGACCCAATTTGTCGTGGGAAGCTTGTAGAAGGCTACCCGAAAAGTTTGACCCAAGTTAAACAATTGAAAGGCAATGCTACCAAATACTAATTGAGTGTATGTAGACTTCTGGCCCACTGGGAATGGGATGAAATTAAATATAAGCTGAAATAAATCATTCTCTCTATTATTCTGACACTTCACATTCTTAAAATAAAGTGTCAATCCTAACTGACAGGGACATTGTGAACAACTGAGTTTAAATGTATTTGGCTAAGGTATATATAAACTCCCAACTTCAACTGTATGTTGAGGAGCATAGTCAGTGTAGGGAGATAGTCAGGATGGTGAAATCAGAGTAGATAAAAGTTAAAGATGTGACTACGCTTTCTGTTTGATTTGAGTTGGATCAAGTCTACCAGTTAGTATAGAAATGGCTAAGTAAGCTACATAGCAAGGCATCCTCTAGCATATTGTATAACATGGTATACAGCTTAAAACTTTAACAAAAAAATGCATGTCTACACACATTAGTAATGCATCTTAAGTAATCTGCAATATTTCCGTTGGTTTAAATGTAACACATTGCTCTGTAACCAACCTCAAATACTGTAGTGGGATGTAAAGGTTACAGCTCAGACAGCACTAAACCCACTGACACCTGAATATTCTAAAGGGGGTGTGGCTGAGTGTGTGTGTGTAAGGACTGTACCAAAAATGTACCAAAAAGGGGTACTCCATCCAAGAGATGATTCTACCTCACATCCACTCTCTTTTGGAGCCAATAAACTCATCCAGACAGTTTTTACATTTTCTTCTTTCTAAATATATGTTTAAATTCTCCATACTAACTTTTTAATTTCTACATGCTAATGACTCGAAAACCTGTCTAGATGAATTTATTGGCTCCGAACAGAAATTAAATTGAGGTAGAATCATGATGCAACTAAACTGTCTTTTAAAAGGATATATAAAAACAGGGGGCACTAGGAGGGCATTTTCCACCATAGAGGCATCCCATGAGGGCACATTGTCTTGTGTGTAGGAGCACGTAGAGGCCAACAAATTTTCTATCATATAGGGCAGCCTTGATGGTATTGCATCACATTGGCTCCATTGGAACGGCACCCACTAGGACATTTAATCACATTTCCTCACACATAGGGGCACCCATGGGGACGGTGTATCACAATTTGTCCACTGGAAGGGCAGCCATTAGTGCACTGCATCACGTTTTCTCCACTGGAAGGGCACCCAGAGGGCACTTGTTCATGTTTTTTTTAACATAGGAGCACCTTGGAGGGCACTTAACCACATTTCCTCACAAATGGGGGCACCTTAAAGGGCACTGCATCACAATTTCTCTATTGGAAGGGTGCCATTAGGGCACTACATCACAATTTCTTGCAAACTGGGCCTAAGTAGAGAGCACTTTATCATGTTTTATCTACCATAGGGGCATCCAAGAGGGCACTTGGGCAGCATTTTTTTCTGACATGGGGCACTGAGGGGTGATTTCAGCGGTTATATAGTGACTTGTACAGGGAAAATATAATGCCGTCCAATTGTACAAATACGGCAGAAGAAGGAGGACTGCAGCCTTTGACGTGCATGATGCGTTCATGTTCAAATATCATGGCGCGAAGAGGACACCATCAAGAAAGAAAAGGATCATTAACATTGATGCCTAAAATCGAAATAGACAGAAATAAGAAGAAAGTTTTCTGACTAAACAAGATGGA
>JACXGI010007586.1:0-36905 GCA_016801175.1 Esox masquinongy
TTAATATGTTTACCCGGTACAGCCAGAAGAGGACTGGTCACCCCTCTGAGCCTGGGTCCTCTCTAGGTTTCTTCCTAAATTTCGGCCTTAGGGAGTTTTTCCTAGCCACTGAAATTCAACACTACTGTTGTTTGCTCCTTGGGGTTTTAAGGCCGGGTGTTTTGTAAAAGCACTTTGTGACAACTGCTGATGTAAAAAGAGCTTTATAAATAAATTTGATTGATTGATTGATTGATTGTGTCTCTAAAATTACAAAAATCACCCACCACAAAATTTAATAAAATCTCTTCTGATTCAAACTTGCCACCATTTTTAGTGAAGGTTGGTTGTGTTTCCAAACACACTCTCCCCTAACAAACCTTGCAGGTAAGAGTTACACTAAATGATGCACTGTGAGGTGGAGGCTTGTCTGCTATAATCAGAATAGGTTGGCCAACCTGTGCTGTAGGTGATAGATGGAGGGAGGATAGCCTTTTGATAGGAGATATATCACATTAAAGCATGCGTAATGAGGGAAAACCTCATACCCAGATGTCTGATGGATTCATTCAAGGCAAAAACCTTGAGTTTAACCTGATTCTTTGAGATTATATGGGACAATGTGGAATGTTGTCTTATATTTTCATCTTTTCTAACACAACTGGTGAAAATTATGTACTTGGTTTAATTCAGTGAAGTATGCCGTGTCTACTTTTGGGAAAGCTTACTGAAATGCACACACATGACATTGTAGTAAATGTATGCACATTTACATTTACTTTCAAATATTGCCCTTGGGCCATTTTGTTGGTCAGTAACACCTTGCATAACCATTTTTCCTGACCTCCACATATAAATTGGCCTCTTCAATTGGGGCACTATAGTGTGATATTTCTCACCAGTTCTAACTTGTTTTCTAATGTTAGATCTGAGCTAGTTTTCGGGCCACTGCACGAATAAAGCAAGAGAGAAACAAGCGGAGAGAGAGGACAGTTACGAAACAGGTAAGGCAAGTGCAGTCTGAAATCCATTCTGTCATTCATTTTTCCAGTTATCATTGACTCTGATAAGCTTGGCTTGTCTCATCTTTAACCCCACAATGGTCTAAAAGTATGACCAACTGGAGTTGGTTGAAATGAAAAGGATTTCACAATAAAACAGTTTGAAGTTGCAGTCTTTTCATGAACTACACCATACAGTTATGTTTCAAATATGCCTCTCATCACTGTACTGTACATAACAACCTTGGTTTTATCCCACATTTCATTGTTGGACTATTTCTGGGAGAGGAGAATCTGAGAACATATTTATTTAAGCACAGATACTGCATCCTGGCTTGCATACTGCATCTCCCTTGGTTTTCATTTTAAAGCAACTCATATGCACCAAGGTAACTCACTAAAACATTGATTTTCTCTATGGGTATGATATTATGGACACTGTAACACAGATCAAACACCAAGCTCTTCTTTCAGGTTTCCAAAACCTATTTTTATATTTGATGCATTGCTGCCTTACCAAAATATGGCATTCGTACTGTGACCTTCTCTATGCAATTTGGCGCCAAATCCTACTTCTGTTACTGAAATTTAATATGACAAATTCACAAGAGATACAGAAGCATAGCCTCTGGTTGCCTACACCCTGGTGTCTATGGCAACTGTCACTTGGCAATGGAAACACATAAGACAGGTGGTGCAGAGGAACCCCCGTCTCTACTCATGTTAACTGAGGGAAATGCTGTTTTACTCACTAAATAACTGAGTGATTCTACAAACAGGGAAACAACCTCAATATACCTGTTGAAGGACTCATTAAAATTCTTTCAAATTCAATCAGGAAGAGATGGGTAAAATTGAAAGAGGGATGAGATGGCGAGATTTCATTACTTTAACGATGGCTTAGTAACACACCCCTTCACTGCAACCAGAAGTACCCACTAGTGGTAATTCATCTTTTTTCTGTCAATGAAGATTACAAGAATTTAGACAAGATCCAAAAATCTGCAGGAGCAGAACTGAGCAGAGAAATAATTTTGTCACTTTCCATCTCTTCAGGTCTGTTTTGCTTTGAAATTATGTGTTATTGGCCAGGGAATATATTGTCATATATGAGAGGTCATTTGAAAACCAACAGAGTGGTAGACTGGCTATATGCTGCTATCACTGGGAATTAGCAACAGAGTGGTCATATTAGGTCTATGCTTATCAGCATGCCACAGAAGGTCACAAATGAACAGAGAAAGAGGCAATTAGCACCTGCACACATACAAAATTGCTACCACAAAATTACACCATAAATCTAAAGTTATCGCAATGTCTACAGCATTAAATTAAATTTGATATCTTTCTATGTACTGTACAGTCTTTTTGCCACTGGGAACAGTTGTTGATGTGTTAAGACCTCCTGGGGAAGTTTGAGGGATGAGAACAGATGAGTAAGAATCTGTCTGACAATTGCAGCAGTACTGGAAGAATTTAGTCCATTTCCCTCCTACTATAAATACCAGCAATAGTACCTATTATTTTGTAACATTACAACTGTTGATTGTAAGGGAACATCATACAAATTGAATGGGTCCTTGCATTGTAAGATGCAATTACCTTGAATTATCCATTTACAGTGGATATAAAAAGTCTACACACCCCTGTTAAAATGCCAGGTTCTTATGTTGTAAAAGAATGAGACAAAGATAAATCATGTCAGAACTTTTTCCACCTTTAATGTGACCTATAACGTGAACAATTCAATTGAAAAACAAACTGAAATCTTTGAGGGGAAAAAATGAAAAATAAAAACCTTACAATAACCTGGTTGCATAAGTGTGCACACATTCTTTTACATCACAAAAACCGGGCATTTTAACAGGGGTGTGTAGACTTTTTATATCCACTGTATGCCTCTATACAAGTAGAATCGTGGTTTTAACAGGGGTGTGTATACTTTTTATATCCACTGTATTTCTCTATACAAGTAGAATCGTGGTTTTCTAAGTCCCTTTTAGCATTTGTCATTTCTAAGTAAATATTGTCTGGTGGATTAATACAACATGTCTATATATTAAAAAAAATAAAAACAGAGCTGGCATAAAAGACAGTGCTCAGCATTTGTCAGAGCCAGTGAAAGAGCTTTAATAATATCACTGTTAATCAAGGGCTGGTTGTAATCTAACGCGCCCCAGATACAACCTTGTGGCTGACAGTAGCCTCTCAGGGGACTGTGTGATAATGCAGAGTAATAAGTATTAAGAGGCTACTAATCACTTGGCCACATGATAAGACTATTAATCTTACCACCCATGAAGCTCAGGCCGCAGAGCTGGAATGGGCCTGTTCGAGCAAGAGGATAAATATTAAAATGCTTTAACACAGGATGCCGATCACCATAGCCGATAAAACTCACAGCACGAATCCATAGTTGTCAGAGTCCCGTCTGGTGTTTCCCAGGGCCTGTTAAATACCTTTTCAACTCTGACAGATGGGATTTATGACACAATCGCCACCGATTTTATATGGTGAGCCAATGTGAAAATGTTTAACGTTATTAATAATCATCACTATTTTCCCCTACACTCTAAATTAAGCATACATTTTTCCTGATCAGATTTTACAATACCCATACAACCTTGATCAACTCAAATTATTGAAAGTAAAATATTCATGTGAGCAGCACAAATCCTCCTGGGGGGACTATGGACGGGATTCTTCAAAATAGTGTTTGTTGTCCTTCAAGAAGATATGTTTTTTTTCTTAATCTTAATGTATTTGTGACTCCTCTGCAAAAATTCAACACTATTTAAAGTATTCTTGAGATGTCTCACATTAATTCAGACTATTTAGAGGAAGAGTTATGCTACATTGTTTATATTGTGTCTCAAAAGGGGCAAATACTAATATTGCCACACATCATTTGATTTGATTTTTTTAAGGCTTATACGTGGTACAGATGTCTGTAAGTTCTGTGAGTTCTCTAAAGTATGCACAGCCCACAGACACAAGTGAAGGTTGGGTTAATTACATATTTATGTAGTAGTTATGTATTAGGAAGATATAGCAAGCCTCAAGCCATGCCCATCACAATATGCCTCTTGTCATCATATCAGAAGTGGATCATCTATAGTGCTTTATAATAAAAATGTAGAATATTCATTATCATTAACTATGCAAACCACCTGTTCTATTGTCTTCTGCAGTTGGTTATCAGTGTTAAAAGGATTGGGGGACAGTCCTGAATAATTCACTGTAAAAAAATACAAGTCTGACAAGACAAGAAATTGACAAGAAATTACAGTTTTAGGGACAATTATTGTTTAATGTCATATATTTACAGAGTCCCAAGATCAACGGAACTAGACTATATTTTCAATTAGAGTTTGTCCTGATTTCATCAATTGAAGCTGAACAGCAGCTGTGAAATGCCTTTCATTCCCCCCGTGAATATATTGAAAAGGTGAGCAGAATTCTTACCCTCCAATTAAGACAATCTATAGCCTCCCGCTCCCGCTCAGCTTCGAACTGAGACATGGTTGATCTCAAATGATAGTCGTGTGATCAATAATCTGTTTAAAAATGTATTTTCTGATTTGTATCATGCTGAAGCCTCTGTAGAACCTTCGTTGTCTTAGACTTTCCTGTCAAGTTTACCAATACCCACGCTAACCAAAGCAGTAAAGATCGATCTTGACAAGTCATTTACCACTTCAAAAATCCTAGAATCCTAGTGCTTAAAGAATGGCAAGGCATCTGGGCCTGACAAGTTTCCTGCATATTTTTTAAGACCTTTGCTAAACAGCTCATACCAGTCTTGGCCTCAGTCTTGGCTCAACCAGTCTTGGCCTGTTTACACTTATATAATATGAAATCTATACCTCAGACATTCTATGATGCCAATATATCACTCATCTTAAAGAAAATGTCGGACCTTCTTGAGTGTGCCTTCAACAGGCCCATCTTGCTTTTCGATATGTATATGCCTTGAAACTGCCTTACCCACTATTATCAGTCCTGATCCCCATATTTTAACTTCAAAATTGCCCATCTGTGAAATCATGCTATTGTGTAACAATTGACTTACGTATCAACAGATTTATATAAACAATTTCTCCTATTATTTGCTCGTATTGTCATTTCAAACCAATATAATTCTAAGAAATCACAACAACATTTAATGACTCAACAGATTTTCTTATATTTGCATTATTTGAAGGAGATACTCCTAATTTTCTCCAAGATTGTGAAAAAAAAAACATTCCCCTTCTCGCTAGTTAGCTTCACTTGTAGTTGACCAGGTTACAAATGCTGTGAAAATATTCTATTATAATATATTTGTCTTTGGGCTTAAGGAGTTAGTAAATTAGTAAACAGCACAGTTCCCTAACAAAACAATGTCCTGCCTCTCACTGGAATCAAACTTGCAATCATCAGACTGAAAGTCAGTTGTGGAAATACCCACCATCTCCAACTAGAATGCCCTAGCAAAACAGACATTCTATTTAACTATTAATGCGTTCAGACTACTGGTTTCTGATGGTAGGGAAATGGCACTTCTCATATGTTGACACTGAATGTACAATCCAATGTAAAAACAGAATGCAATGATGTGCAAATCTTAGCTATATAAAATTGAAAATAGTACAAAGATAACATATCAAATGTTGAAACTGCGAAATTTAATTGATTTTGGAAAAATACATGCCCATTTTGCATTTGATGCCAGCAACATGTTTCAATAAAGCTGAAACAGGGGAATGTTTATTATTGTGTTGCATCTCCTCTTTTTTAACAACACTGTAAGCGTTTGCAAACTGAGGAGACCAACTGCTGTAGTTTTGAAAGGATTGCAGCTGCTCAACAGTTTGGGGTCTTCTTTGTCATATTTTTCATTTCATAATGCGCCAGATGTTTTCAATGGGTGACAGGGCTGGACTGCAGGCAGGACAGGTTAGCACCCAGACTCTTTTACTACAGAGTCATGCTGTTGTAATACATGCAGAATGTGGTTTGGCATTGTCCTGCTGAAACAAGCAAGGCATTCCTTGAAAAGGATGTTATCTGAATGGCAGCATTTTTGCTCCGAAACCTGTATATATTGTTCAGCATTAATGGTGCCTTCACAGATGTGCAAGTCACCCATGCCATGTGCACTAATGCATCCACATACCATCACGGATGTTGGTTTTTGAACTGTGATCTGATAACAAGCCGGATGGTCCGTTTCCTTTTTAGCCCAGAGGATGCAGCGTCTGTGATTCCTAAAAATCATTTCAAATTTTGATTTGTCAGACCACAGGACAGTAAACCACTTTGCCTCAGTCTATCTTAAATGAGCTCGGGCCCAGAGAAGGCGATGGCATTTCTAGATCTTGTTTATATCTGGTTTCTTCTTTGCATGGTAGAGTTTTAACTTGCATTTGTAGGTGCAGCGACAAACTGTTTTCACAGCCAATTTTTTTCGGAAGTGTTCCTGAGCCCATGCAATGATTTCCACTACAGAATCGTGTCTGTTTTTAATGCAGTGCCACCTGAGGGCCCGTTGATCATGGCCATCCAATACTGGTTTTTGGCCTTGCCCCTTGCATACAGAGATTTCTCTGGATTCTCTGAATCTTTTAATGATATTATGTACTGTAAATTATTAGATCCCCAAACTCTTTGCAACTTTTCATTGAGAAATGTTATTCTTAAATTGTTGCACCTAAATTGTTGCACCCCTAATGGTGAACCCCTCCCCATCTTTTTTTCTGAAATACTTTTAATACCCAATCATGTTACTGACCGGTTGCCAATTAACCTAATTAGTTGCAGGGTCCAACACTAACGTTTATTCTCACTGGCCCTATTGGGCCAGTTGGTCAGAAATCTACTGGCCCGGACTGTTTTTTTACTGGCCCAAACTGAATAAAAAAAAAAACATAATATAATATAATTGTATTTTACAGATATATAGTATGTAAATATCATATCATCAGAATATTGATTTATACCACAAATTTGCATGTGATATGAGACATGAGAGCTTATTCAAGCAATTGCTGTTTACATAAATATCATTACTTTTTATAAATGGTTATCACAGTATTAGCTACTATAAATATCATTATCATCTTTTCATGAAGATGCTTGCTTATTTGATGTGATATAAAAGCATGAAAATAAAATAATTGAGTTAATATATTTATGGTAAGATAAATATGGCGCAATACTGTACTTGCTCTAGTTGGTTGACTGGCATCTTGTGTGTCACTGCTAGCAAGTGCTTAGGCAGGTGTAGTTAACATGACACTTACTGTCGACAAGCCATGTCTGTATGGTTTTTCTATCTGTATTAACGGAGTATATCATGGACATAGACATAGTCCGTGAATGGTTTCTCCCTCTTCACAAGATTATATAGGCGGTCGTAACAAGTTTTTCAATTTGGCTATGCGCCACCTCATTCATTCGGAGAAGGCAGACGTTCCTTCTCTGTCAACAGCCCGTTTGGCCGCAGTACACGCGACATGCTGCAGGGACTTACTGTAAGACCAGGTTTTCGGTAGTTGTTCGTTCCCTTAATAAATTACTCTGCCTTATCAGCTTTCTTCGCGGACGCACAACATAAACAGCAGTATGTGTCCCTTGCCATTATCGTTTTCGACCCATGGAACCTGAAACAAAAATGGTCGCATTTGCTTTGCCTCCTACGATACCATATTTGGGTCATGCTCTAGAATGCACTATGAACTATGATTGATCAAAACAGACGAGCCATCGAATATTATTGGACAAAAAGACCACACCGGTACTGTACCACATCGAGGGTGGAGAAGAAGCGCCACAGACACATTTTAATGCGAGAACAAGTGAAAATCGAAGCAAGAAGAGAAACAAAGTTTGACAAGCAAACGTTTTAATACGATATTATGAATTTAAATGGGGAAATTGAGCACGGGCCAACTGGCCCAACGATAGGTCTTACTGGCCCCGGGTTGAGCCCTGAGTTGTGAGATGTTCCACCAGGTTCTTTTTTGCCAGACTGCGTAAGCGGTCTCTTACTGACTGACTGACTGACTGACTGACTAAATACCCCTTGTTAAATAGCGTAGTGGTTAGAGAAGCGGACTTGTGAACTATAGGTCCCGATTGCGTATCTCCTCGCAGGCGAAGCGATGTATGAATTATTCCGTATAGACAAAAACTTCGCTGGCTGAAACTGTATACGGTTATGTTGCGACTGTTTCTGGCATGGAATAGTTCATCTTCAGTCTCGCTAGCAATTGCACAATTCTTATGATTATTCCTAGAAAGTTAGTTGATACTAGTAAGCCTATTACTGGTTAATAAGCTGTTAAAACGGCCAGTGGCAAAAGCAATACAATTCATAGACGCTATTTGTGGTGGAGGTAAACTTAATAAGAAACGTAAGTCAGTTAAGATAATCCTCAATGGAGTCTAGTGACTGTGTAATGCCATGGCGTAGTGGTTAAAGACAGTGCCTTTCATGTGGAAGAACTAAGTACGAATTTATTGAGAGCAATGACCTTAATTAATTATTTCTGGTAGATTCCACGGTTCTCTCATCTTTTCACTCGATGAAAAAGTTAGTTATTGTCGCCTTTATTGATAGTTATTGTATAAATGTCATTCACGAAGTACGTTGTTTTGCCATGAAAGAAAAATATATGTTCTTATGCCATGAAATGAAATAGCTTTGGCAGACTCACAAGCAATTGCTCAATTCTTATGACTATTCCGGTAAGTTAGTAGATACCGGTAAAGCTTATTACTGGCTAATGCGCTGTTAAAACGGCCAGTGGCAAACGCAATACATAGCCGCTATTTGTGGTGGAGGTAAACTTAGTAAGAAACGTTAGTTTAACTGCATCAATGTCATTCACAAATAGCCAATTAACAATTAAAATGGCTCTGGCCGTTTTAATAATTAATTGGCTATTTTTGCGTTGGGACGCTTTATAGATGTATTGCTCCGTGGTATAGTGTTTAACGACACAGCCTTCCATATGGGCAACACGGGTTCGAATCACTAGGGGGGAACACTTTCTATTGCAGGCCGGCTGAACTAGGCTTGTCTGGTTTCTTGTTTTTGTATTACACAACTTTTCCATTCTTATGTTGCCCCTGTCCCAGCTTTTTTGAAACGTGTTGCTGGAATCAAATTCAAACTGGGCATATATTTTTCAAGGAACAATAACATTTTTCAGTTTCAACATTTGATATGTTGTCTTTGTACTATTTTCTCTTGAATATAGGGTTTAAATGATTTGCACATCTTTGCATTCTGTTGTTATCTCCATTTTACATAGCTTCCCAGCTGTTTTGGAAATGGGGTTGTGATTGCGACGGTCATTTTAGGAATATCGAAATTGAACAAAATGTTCAATGTAATGGCACTGCTGATATGTTAAACGTAATCACGTTTTCCAACATAGTTATAAATGTACGAAATTCCTGCGATGCTGCCTTGATTTTTATCCACACACTCCTATTGCCATCACTCTGTTATAGGGCTGGGCAATATGGTAAAAGCGGAATAACAATATTTTGTCTCATATCTTTCAATATCATGATATGCACTTGCAATGGAATGTCCAGTAATTTAGTGCTCAGACTACATATTTTGAGTGTAATGCTGTTGGATAATAAACTGTGTGTTTTCAAATAGACAATTATTTACAGAAAACCTTGCAATGTGTTATTGAATTGCATTACACACAAGTAAACATAAAGGTAAATGAGAGTATTTCCACAAACAAATATGGCACACAGCAATAGAAAACAGAGCTGGTTCATGTGTCATTTTTTTTTACATATATTTCGAAAACATACATTTTTAATATGTGCCTATATATTTTTTTAAACATATACTAATATATGTATTATACAGCTCCGGAAAAAATTAAGAGACCACTGCATCTTTTTCTTTCCTTTCCAAAAAAGTCGAAAAGGAAGGTTTTGAGTGAAGAACAGAAGGGTTAAAATTAAGAGACAACTGCAAATTGAATGCTTCTTTTCCTCACTCAAAACGTTCCTTTTCAATTGTTTTGGAAAGGAAAGAAATTGGTGCAGTGGTCTCATAATTTTTTACGGAGCTGTATGTATTACTAATGTATGGCCATATATTTCATACATATATTTACATACTTGATTTTGGCCATTTTCAAATATGTTTTAATATATCTTAAATATATGTAAATATATTTACATAAATGACAAAATTATAGTTGGTCATATGCATTTAGGATTTACATCTAACTGATATATACCCATATTTGTATTGTTTCCTGTCATGTGTTTATTTATGTTATCTAGTCGTTTCTTTGAAGTACTTTTACAGAGAGGAATGGCATTCATGATATTGTGAAGGCCTAGGCTGGTGGTTATGTTGGTTTGTTCCCCATTTTGCCAACAATAATTAGTTAAACTCACTATAACAAGGAGATTCTCTGGAAAAGAATGTCTTGAAGGTAAATTCCATGATGTGTTGATGCGAAATGCTTAAAGTTCTGCATATTCATATATTTCATTATTTTAACACATAGTATTCAACGTTAACATATATGACATTGTATTGTATTGTATTATGATATTGTGAGAAGCGCAAGATATATATTTCATGAACATATTCAGGGCACATATGTTAATACAGTATATGTTGAGAAATCCTCTACATACAGTGGATATAAAAAGTCTACACACCCCTGTGAAAATGCCAGGTTTTTGTGATGTAAAAGAATGAGACAAAGATAAATCATGTCAGAAATTTTTCCACTTTTAATGTGACCTATAATGTGAACAATTCAATTGAAAAACAAACTGAAATCTTCAAGGGGGAAAAATGAAAAATAAAAACCTTACAATAACCTGGTTGCATAAGTGTGCACACCCTCTTCTAACTGGGGATGTGGCTGTGTTCAGTATTAAACAATCACATTCAAACTCATGTTAAATAGAAGTCATTACACACCTGCCATCATTTAAAGTGACTCTGATTAATTTACAAATAAAGTTCAGCTGTTCTAGTAGGATTTTCCTGACATTTTCTTAGTTGCATCTCAGAGCAAAAGCCATTGTCCGCAGAGAGCTTCCAAAGCATCAGAGGGATCTCATTGTTGAAAGATATCAGTCAGGAGAAGGGTACAAAAGAATTTCCGAAGCATTAGATATACCATGGAACACAGTGAAGATAGTCATCATCAAGTGGAGAAAATAAGGCACAACAGAGACATTACCAAGAACTGGACGTCCCTCCAAAATTGATGAAAAGACGAGAAGAAAACTGGTCAGGGAGGCTTCCAAGAGGCCTACAGCAACATTAAAGGAACTGCAGGAATTTCTGGCAAGTACTGGCTGTGTGCTACATGTGACAACCATCTCCCGTATTATTCATGTGAATGGGCTATGGGGTAGGGTGGCAAGACGGTCTTTTCTTACAAACATCAAGTCCCCCAAAAGCATGTGAGAAAATGTGTTATTGTCTGATGAAACCAAGGTTGAACATTTTGGCCATGATTCCAAAAGGTATGTTTGGCGCAGAAACAACACTGCACATCACCCAAAGAACACCATACCCACAGTGAATCATGGTGGTGGCAGCATCATGCTTTGGGGCTGTTTGTCTTCAGCTGGAAGAATTCCCTCCACCCTTAGTCAGGGTGGAGGGAATTATGAACAGTTCCAAATACCAGGCAATTTTGGCACAAAACCTTCAAGCGTCCGTTAGAAAGCTGAAGATGAAGAGGAAGTTCACCTTTCAGGACGACAACGACCCAAAGCACACATCCAAATCCACAAAAGCATGGCTTCACCAGAAGAATATTAACGTTTTGGACCCAGCCAGAGCCCAGACCCGAATCCAATTGAACATCTGTGGGGTGATCTGAAGAGGGCTGTGCACAGGAGATATCCTCACAATCTGACAGATTTCGAGCGCTTTTGCAAACAAGAGTGGGCAAATATTGCCACGTCAAGATGTGCCATGCTAATAGACTCCTACCCAAAAAGACTGAGTGCTGTAATAAAATCAAAAGGTGCTTCAACAAAGTATTAGTTTAAGGGTGTGCACACTTATGCAACCAGGTTATTATGAGTTTTTTATTTTTTATTTTTCCCCCTCAAAGATTTCAGTTTGTTTTTCAATTGAATTGTTCACGTTATAGGTCACATTAAAGGTTGAAAAAGTTCTGACATGATTTATCTTTCTCTCATTCTTTTACATCACAAGAACCTGGCATTTTAACAGGGGTGTGTAGACTTTTTATATCCACTGTATATGTGCATATATGTTTTGCATGAGTTTTCTGTGTGGGTAATCAACTAATGACAATAATTTAGGGTACTCAAACCTTAAAGTATAGATAACAAAGCTCTATTAAGGCCATTAGGTAAAATTAAGGTCATTTTCTGTTTAGGACACAAACATGAAGTAACCAAATATAGAACCACATCAAGGCAATACTGAACACATAATAGATAAATTGCTGCCAGGTCTCTTCTTTTTCTAGGAGAAAGCACTGACCACTCTTTTGCATATCCCAACTTCTCTTTTAACAGTCTTGTCTCCCTACTTCTCTCTAAAGAAAAGCAGACAGACAAAAAAAATGAATATTAAAGATTTTAGAATGCGTAAGAATTAGTTAGACTGTTGATTAAATGAATAGCATCCCCCATTCTCAGTCCACATCTGCATCCCTCTATGTGAATATATTTTCATTAAAAAATCATTGAGGATTAATGAGATAAGCCAGAAAATGACCAATAAGATATTTGTAGGTCAGCATTTTAAATTCGGTATATCTGATCTGTGGGAATGTTGTGACCCCTAAGTTTTATTTCACTCTATCTACTTTATGCTTAGCATCTTAAAAGCAATTTATTCTGGGAAAAGGCCTACAACTGGGTGAAATAATTGCTTTGACGTCGATTAGTTTCACATGACTCAAATCTGATTATTGGATTACTCAATCATGTCATACAATAATATAATGCAATCTACCCGAATATATAGCGAACTGAGTCTTTCGTTTACCCTCAGTTACGCTGAAACGTATGCATTGAGGGTGATGTGAGAAACGGGATTGAGAACAGTTGTTAATGGTGCAGTATATTAGCCTAATGTGTTTAATATTCTCAATGAAACAATAAACAAGACTAAAATAGATCAGTCAGATCTGCTGGCATTTTATTATGAATGTATTTCTGAAGTCTAAATAACAATAACTTGTTGACACCCCCTCCAAAATTATAACTTAACAATTGTTTTGACCTTTCAGTTCAGCCTCCTTAGTTTGGCTGGTGAAGTGTGGTGACTGGCACATCCATACCTACCTCCTGGAGAGTGTACCTTATCTGTTAGACAGTTCCTTGATGTTTTTTTCTTCATTATGTGAGCATTCAGTGGTCATCCACTGTTGGTCTATCGTGTCATTTGACATTGCTGAGCGAACCTGTTCTATTTTTGTTCTTCTTAACGTACCAAACAGTTATTTTTGACATGCCTAATGATTTGG
Organism: Esox masquinongy; assembly: GCA_016801175.1. Classification (NCBI taxonomy): domain Eukaryota; kingdom Metazoa; phylum Chordata; class Actinopteri; order Esociformes; family Esocidae; genus Esox; species Esox masquinongy. Next base: position 13,484 of record JACXGI010007586.1, read on the forward strand.
CTATGTCTCTGATTTATTGTGATTGATCTGCGTCGTGATGGCCAGCTTGACACTTATTTAGTCCCAGAATCAAGACATTGACAGCTCTCTTGTGCATGCACTAATAATGCAAACACACATGCCTAATAAGAGATAACTGTGAAGCAAAGCTATTCTTAAAACTTTCAAATCCCAGAGGATAGTAAATATAATGAAACCTGCAAGCAAAAAATTTGAAATCATGTAACTAAACAATCACCTATACATTGAAACCAAAATCAGTTATATGAATCAACAACTCTGGAATACCTTATATAAAATTATAGACAAATATGATTTCTCTTCACTTTCATCGATTCAGGTGGCTTAGTCACAACAAAACCCTTTGACATAACTGACTAATTCAGTTATGTCAAGTTACTTGTGGGTTTTGTCAAAATTAGCAAACACGAGCATGTTAGGCCTACACCACCTGCAGTTTTCTATTCTGTAAAATCACTGAGGAACCAGTAAGAAGTAATTCCATCTATCAATGAGGACAAACCACCTGGTACTGACAACCTGGATGTTAAAGTACTAAGGTCGGTTGTGGACTATATTGCTGCTCCCATTTGCCATATCTTCAATCTAAGCTGAGATGAATGTGTCTGCCCCTAGACCTAGAAGGAAAGTTATTTTGCTACCTGTGAACAGTAAAGCCCCTTTTAAGGCTCAAAACATTTAACATAGCAGTCTGTTACCTCAGCAAATGTATGGAAAGAACAGTTTGACCAAATACAATGTTATTTCAAAGAACCCTAATAAACAACAGACTATTAGCACGCTCACAAGGAACAGCGCTCAGTGTAATCAGCGCTGACACAAATGGTTGATGCTTGGCTGAAAGAGATATTAAATAATAAGATTGGCACAGCTGAACTGTTTAACTTCTGAGCAGATTTTTTTATATTATTAATATTAACCTGTTGCTGATAAAACATCAGTGCAGTGGCTTTAAGCTCTCTTCTATGCATTTGTTTGAGACTTACCTGTCCAATAGAATACAGATGGTTCACATAAATACAAGCCACTCTAACAGTTCAGTGTGGTGTACTGAAACTTGGACATTTTATTTTCTGTCTGTGTGCGTTGATGACACATTTTTATACATGTCTGCAAAAACAGTAAATTACATACATGTAGGCCTAACTTACAACCCTGTTTCCAAAAAAGTTGGGATGCTTTGTAAAATGTAAAGAAAACAGAATGCAATGATGTGCAAATTATTTAAAACCTAAATTCTATAGAAAATAGTACAAAGACAACATATTCAATGTTGAAATTAAGAAATGTTATTGTTCTGTGAAAAATATATGCCCACTTTGAATTTGATGCCTGCAATACATTTCTAAAAAGCTGGGATAAGGGCAACAACAGACTGGAAAAGTTGTGTAATGCTAAAAAAACTGGTGTAACATCTCACAACTAATGAGGTTAATTGGCAAAAGGTCAGTAACATGACTAAGTATAAAAATAGCATCCCAGAGAAGATGAGTCTTTCAGAGGTAAAGATAGAGAGGGGTTCACCACTCTGTGAAAGACTGCATGGGCAAATAGTGCAACAATTTAAGACTAACGTATCTCAACGTAAAATTGCAAACAGTTTGGGGATCTCATCTACGGTACAGAATATTAAGATTCAGAGAATCCGGAGAAATCTCTACGCAAAGGAAAAGGGCAAAAACCAATTTTGGATTATCGTGATCTTCGGGCCCTCAAGATCCAGAAACACCATCGCCTTCGCTGGGCCTGACCTAATTTAAGATGAACTGAAGCGAAGTGGAAAACTGTCCTGTGGTCTGACGAATCAAATTTGAAAGTATTTTTGGGAATCATGGATGCCGTGTCTTCCGGACTAAAGAGGAGAGGGCCAATCTGGCTTGTTATCAGTGCACACTTCAAAAGCCAGCATCCACGATGGTATGGGGTAGAAGTAGTGCACATGGAATGGGTGACTTGCACATCTGTGAAAGCACCATTAATGCTGAACAATATATACAGGTTTTGGAGCAACATACAGTATGCTGCCATCCAGATGACGTCTTTTTCAGGGAAGGCCTTGCTTATTTCAGCAACACAATGCCAAACCACATTCTGCACATATTACAACAGCATGGCTCCGTAGTAAAAGAGTCCGGGTGCTAAACTGGCCTGCCTGCAGTCCAGATCTGTCACCCGCTGAAATCATTTGGCGCATTATGAAATGAAAGATACGAAAAAGGAGACCCTGAAATGTTGAGCAGCTGCAATCCTATATCAAGCAAGAATGGGAAAACATTTCTCTTTCAAAATTAAAGCAATTGGTCTTCTCTGTTCCAAAACATTTACAGAGTATTGCTAAAAGAAGAGGAGATGCAACACAGTGGTAAACAAACTTTATTGAAACATGTTGCTGGTATCAAATTCAAAATGGGCATGTATTTTTCCAAAAACAATCACATTTGATGACTTTGTACTAGGGACAAATGATTTTCAAATCATTGCATACTGTTTTTATTTGCGTTTTATTTGTCCCAATTGTTTTTGGAAACAGAGTTGTACAACCATTAACACAGTGCTCCAGTCAGTTTTATAATGTTAAAGTAGTATTAAGCTAGTCCAAAATAGCACAACAACTAAAAGCTGTGTATTTGAAAAAAATCCCTCTCTGAAATTTAAACCTTATTGAGATCAAATATTATATAATTTGAAGACTGACCAAGTTGAGGAGACTATTGCATGTAATACTGGTCTTTGTAAGAGGTATTGATATGTTAAAAGTACCACACTGTCTGTTCAAACAGTTAACAGATAGCTTAGACGCTAATCAATACCACACAAGACATGCCACCAGAGGTCACTTCACAGTCCCTAAGTCCAAAATAGAGGCTGGGAGCTGCACAGCTCTAAACAAGAGATGAGTACATGGAACTTTCTGCCACCCCAGGAATCCCAGCTAGGCCATAAAATTAAATAAAAAGGGATATATGAGCAAATAGCTGGACAGGCACACAAACTCTATTCTTCGGCTGCGGTGATTCGTTAGTGATATAACATTTAACATAACGTTTATATAACATTCAGCCGGCTTTGATGCACCAATTCCTTGTAGGTGATCCACACTGTCCATTTAACTATTGATTGTCCCAACACCTGTTTTGGACTACCTGTTATCTGACTCTCCTGTACAGTACATATCTAAAAAGAACCCTACGATTAGATTCCCTCCTTTTTAATGGTAAACCCCACTATGTATAAACCCTGCTGCACTACTTACCTGTATATCTTGTAGCGGGTAGAGAACCCCTGCCGGTTCCTCTCAACAAAGTCTGTGTACTCCTGAGAGTGGTGAAACGGGCCCTTGTCAGACAAAAGCCAGTCGAGGGGCCCTCCAGGGCGGTCGTGGGGCAGGCTGGCTGACACTGGTGCCCAGACCCAAACCCAGAAGTGCAGGCTGAGGAAGCCCCATAAAGCCATCAGAGATTGAGGGAGTGAGGGAAGTAGGGAGGGGTGGAGGGCAGGGATCAGCAGTGGAAGGGATTCCCACATGCAAGCTTACACCTCCTCTGGGCTGACCGGGGGATCTTCATTCCCTCACCTCCCCCGGAGCACCTGGGACAGAGAGACATACATCATTGTCATTTGTAATACAAATGTTTCTTTTATCAGGCACCGTCATTATTTTATTGACATCATATAGACGTAAAAGAAAAGAAAATACCTTTGTATTTTACGTGTCAAACAATAATAACTTTCATCTCTTGGGCTATCATGAAGTCACTCACCATCTCTTTTAAGACTAGCCTGCTGTTCCACATTTAATCCAAGCCTTCCATTACTCTACATCTACCTTCTAAGGTACGTCAATGTCTCCCTGCCGCTGTGACCAAACCAGATTCTTGGTATAAAATCAAAACAGGACCCCATTACTGTATTCTGATGACAATCTGTCAAGTGACCTGAGCCATGTGACCGTGTGGGAAGGCTACAGAAATCATTAGTTAGGAGCAGGTGTTAGGAGACAGACAGAGAGTGGGAGTGATTGTTTGCATGTGTGAAAGAGGCAGACAGAGGGAGACAGAGAGACAGTGAGAAAGATTGTGTGTGTGTGTATGTGTGTGTGTGTGTGTGTGTGTGTGTGGCGAGGGGGTGCGGGGTAGGGGGGGTGGGGGTGGTGTGGATGTGTTTGTAGCAGAGTTTCAGATCAGAGTTTGTACACGTCTAGGAGTCAATAGCGGAGCACAGTTAATTGGACTACAGTTGTGTTTCACATAGTGAGTTAGAGGCATTAAAGTAGATAGGGGGAGATGGAACCCTGCAACTGTGACAATAATTCCATTCATTCTATTGTAAATTAGTTTTTCTTTAGAGCACAACCTGTTTTGATTAAAGGTTGTGTCATAACTAGCTTTGACAAGGCAGTGCACAGTTGACATAGCCTAGCATGCAGTACTTTGCTTCTTGCACCCCTGGTGACTGCTGTTGGTGGGCCAGAAGAATGCAGCTGACTCAGGTTGACAATGCAAGCTGACTGAGGTTAACAAAAAAGATCTGGGACAAATTACTTCAAACTGCTTGCAATACGATTTAATTTCAATAATAAAAGTTCATACTTGTAACTTTTATCTCCCATTTTTCTCCCCAATGTTGTGATATCCAATTTGTGATTATGGCCATGCTTTATTGCAGCAACTCCCAACATATTCAGGACAGTCGATGTCAAGATATGTGTCTTCTGAAGCACATACAATGCCATTGTAGTTGTTATGATTAAGTGAGCAGGAAAGCAAACATATTTGATTGCTAACCCAATAAACCCAGAGAGTCCGGCCCAATTGCAATCTGAGAGCATGATTTCCACTCTGGTTTCACAAAGACGCAGCTTTTTGTTGACACAAGTTCATACTGTCTCATACCTAAATAATGTTGTTGACTCATCCTATATTCAAGTGTCAAAAATCGTACATTTGTCACTCGCTGTGACAGTTAAAGTATTAAAACTAAATTAAACTTGTTCATAATAAAAAAATTAAGAGAATATAGCGCTTGTGTGGGTTTTCCTTTATGTGCACTTATCACCATCTTTTTGTGCAATGTGTCTATGTATGTGTTTCTATTTTTTACTGTCTGTGTTTTCTTTTGTGTTTGATATGCTGTTTTTAATACTACAGCTCCGCAAAAAATTAAGAGACCACTGCACCTTTTTCTTTCCTTTCCAAAAAAGTCGAAAAGGAAGCTTTTGATTGAGGAACAGAAGGGTTAAAATTAAGACTCTTAATTTTTTCCAGAGCTGTATAATTCATTTTTTAAATGAAAAAAAGTTGTTGTTATTGTGAAACTGTTAGCTTTAACATATTTTTTTGTTGTTGCATCTCCTCCAAATGGAAACAATTTAAATGCAGCACATTTAGGCCTAGGTTTACGTGGACATTTGTAAACATTTTTTAAAAGTGACCTTGTCTGCTCTGGGGGGACTGTCTTCCCTGTTAATATCAGAATAATAGACAGGGTTCATGTTTAAAGACACTTTAATCTTATTACCCAATAGGCATGAGGCCAAACAAACGCTGATGCAGGATGGAAAACTTGCTTGTCTCTCTCGCAATACCTCTCAAGTCTCTCTTTCTCTAATTTGCTCCCACTTTCACTATCATCATCATTGTTACCTCTACTCTCTCTACTGGCTCAATGTTAAAGTCCAGTATGCAAACATTTATCCACCCACAAATTCATGAACCACCAGCTTTATAATCATATTATCTAAGAGACTCAGCTAATCAGATCATTATCTGTCAGAATCATATCAGATTACATACACCATTCAAGCTTTACAAGGGCATTACTGGATAACATTTGTGCTTGCCTATTCAAACAAGAGCATAACATTTTCATCCAACACGTTTAAATGGCCATCCTTGAGCTGCAAGCAATCCGTGCCCAGTCCATTTGTGAATATAATACAGAAACAACAAATGGATTCCCGAGGCCAAGGCCGTGGCTGGGGAGTAAAAGGCAGTTTCATTATTACCAACAGTAGGAGCGAGAACAAGGGCTCTGGTGGCTCCACTCAATATGATTATACACAATGTGGGCAAGCTACAACCCAGGGCTGTTTGTAGCCACAACACAAAGTCCACAGTGTGTTTGTGTCTGTGCTCAAGTGTGTGCATGTTAGGAAAAATAGCAGAGGTTAGTGTATGTGTGCGGTCTGCTGAATGAAAAGAGTGTAAAGGATGGAAGAAAATTGGTGGAATGGATTTTTTTCTAAGCAGAAGAAAATCTATAAAATTCATAGCGAGCTATAAAGGTGTTCTAAAGTACAGAAAGGGAAGTATAATAATGCATCAGTAAAACATGTTATTGATAGGTGTCGGGAAAGACAAGATACAAATAGTGTTTCACACTGTAGTATCATTAAACAGTAGTTATGAAAGATATTCTAGCATTATAAATATGGAGGTTACATTGACATGCAAAATCACAACTTCAATATCTCACAGAATTAAATACAATTGGAAATTAAACTTTTCATGTGTGCCTGTTCCCCTCTGGGGGATATAACAAAACCCAGACTTCGAAATATTGTTCTGTGTGAAAACTGAAGCAAATAAGTGTCTTGGATGTTATATGTTATTGTAGTGGAGACAAAACATATTAGCAAAACACAGTGAAGTTATAAGTCATAAGTCAACACATGGATAACCATTTAAATAGAAAGGACTGCATAATGACAAGTAGCATTAAGGCCATTTCACGACTCGCGTATTCGCGCATGCGCTGCAGACATAATGCATGGGAATTAATGAAATAGTAGATGGGCTACGAGCACCAACACCTCAACCGCGTCACTCCTCATTCACACATAAGTGGTGACATCGCGTGCCGTTCCGCTAGTGATAACGGGAGGCAACTGAAATCGTCCCTCCTTTGCTGTTTTGACCAAACACTTATTTAAGCTGGAAAAAGCAGCCTAATGCGTTCAAGAAAAAAAGGCAGGCCCAAGATAAACAAAACAGAGTAGTAAAGTAATCTCAATTCATTAAAATGAAACTCACTAAAAGAAAACGCAAGGGATTTGAGCGGTTTTCTCTGTTATAGATTACTGGCAATTCAAGAGAACCGTGACAGGCCCTGCAGAGACGGTTCATTTACGAAAATGGGTGCATGCCATTTGTTTATAAATACAACTAGCAGGTAGCTAGTATTTCGTTTTGGGTGATAGCAAAAGCTAGCACTACAAAATACGTATTACGTATTAACAAATTGAGGGCAACTGTAGGTCCGAGACTCTGAGCAATCCTTGACCACGCTATATTTTTTCTTATATTGTCTCGATAGACCTTGATTGTGATGTTATAGATTTCCTCCTGTTCTTGTACTAGTAAGAACAGCCGTTCGTCCGACGTGTCGGTTAGGTTATGGACTATTCAGTATTGTAGTACTTCCTACAAGCCTTCCTATTGGATTTCCGCTGTGCTCTGATTGGCTTTCCGCGACGGAGAAGGAAAAAAATATATAACTGCTCTATTCCCGTCTGCCGTTCCGCCATGGCCAGTGCTGCCGTCCCACTGCAAGGAGCAGGGTGGGAAGCGTTTTTTGAATGGCTAGCAATGGAGCTCTTCCGCTTCCAACAATGGCATGCCGCTTATGTGTGAACGGGGGTCAGAGCGCTTAAAATTACAAATCATGGTCCTGTCCCAATATCCTTGTGCCCCTCAATTGCGCGTTGTCGCTAACGGGTGCAAGACCGTAGGGTGTCCCAATTCTGTAGTGTTGTTCTCCAGGGCTGATCATCAGCGCCCTCTTGCGCACTTCATGCACCCCTTCCGCAAGTGTGCATCAGACCTGACTTTGCGATAGGCTATTAACCAGGTACCCTGTAGTGTGACGTTTCGAACAGCTAACTAATGGGGAAGCAAAACGGTTGTTTTGGCGCAGGTAGGACAACCGGGAAGAGTGGCGACCGTGGCAACGCGTAATGGAGAAGAAATATATTTTTAAGTGTAAGTGAAACTTCTTCTAGTAATATACTGGTGGTGAGTTCTGCTAAGTTTTAGCAGGAGTACTGCGAACACCGCAACTACGGCCAGCACCATGTTTTGGTCTCCTGAGCCTAACGGAAGTGACGTGTAAAGAACTGCCCCAATTCTGCTCTTAACAGCTTCGGGCCCTTGCGCACTTACGCCGCTAAGTGCACTTTCAACAAGTGTGCACTTCGCGGAAGACCTTAGGGCGTAGTGCGGATATTGGGACAAGTCACTAGTCAATTTTCTCGCGGTTTCTTCAAGACTCGCCGGATCATCTCATATTTACTTTTGGTTGCATATCACAGTAAATTTGAGCTAGCTTGTGTGCCTGCACCAGCTAGCTTGATCATAGTAGCCATTTCAAGTAGAACATATAGATCGTGTCTTATCCAATCAGTACAACAGACTGCAGTTAAGCTAATAAATTATTAAACTGAAGAACATTGTGTCGATGTTACCCGTGTTAAAGGCTAACTAATCATCAAATTATATTTGTATTAGGAATAGTAGAACACTCACTTAACCATGATAAATAGTAGTGGCACGCCTAATATAAATTGACCATTTCAAAATTAGGCACGCATTAATGACGCCGTTGACGTTCGTCTGTCATGTGATTTTGTCTTAAATGGTATAAATTGCGAGATACCATAATCTAACATAAATTATTTTTCTTTACATAATATATATATAAAAAATAATCCTTTCAGTAAATTAGTTTCATTACATGCTTTATTTTATCCCGGTTTTTCTCCACTCCCTATTTTATGATTTCAATTTCCCATTTATGGTCTTGCCTCATCACAGGAACTCCACAGCAGGGATGGTAAAAGATGAAACATGATTCCTCCAAGCAAACAGTATCTCACAAAGCCGGTCCGATTCTTATCACACTGCTCAGTCAATACGGAAGACATTTCCTGCGACAAGCAACCTGGAGTTACACATTTCCCAACTATACATCCATGATTGATTTCAGTAACCCGACCTTAACCCAAGGAGTAGCTTGAGCGCGTCTTTCATTTTGTGATTCTGCAACCGCCATCAGGAAAAACTGGGGAACTCACTGGTCCTTGCAATTTTTGACTGTAACTTTCACAGCCAGAGTTTAAACATATATTTCATAATATATCATAATGAAAACATTTTAAGGGGGAATGTGCAGAAATGTATGTTTTTTTTTTACTATTTCTTTTTAAGCACAGGTAAAGGCCTATTTCACAGAATGGCATTCGGTTAGAAAAATATTTTTCAAATGAAGCGTTTTAACTGGAAAATCATCTGGAGACATAAATCATGACAAAGCTTCTGTGTAGCAAGTGTAACAGAGAGATTCACAGGGAACGGACACAGAGGGTGTGTACAGGACCCTGGTGGGCATTGTATTAACTAAAAGGAGGTGATGGAGAAATCAAAAGACAAACCCTTTTTATGGGGATGCAGCCTGGCAAGAATGGGCGCTGGCGGTCTTAACTTTGGCGGCTGCTCCAGTTCCCTCCATCTCCTTGCCATGTTCACACACCTGTACTCTATTGTTCATAGGACATGTTAATTTATTTTAAAAAAAATAATGCACTGGGTGTCTTAAAGGGGAGCTTCACCCTCTTGGAACCCTGTGCGTGTATTATCTCTGAGAGATTTTTAGGGCAGTTAGATTTGTTTCACACATAATTGGCCAGAAGAAGTGGCCCTATCAACAGTTTGGTACATTCTGAGAAAAAAATAACGCACTGGTGAGCTCTGCAACACAAAAAGGCCTGGACGTCCACGGAAGACAACAGTGGTGAATGATCATAGGATCCTTTCCATGGTAAAGAAAAACCCCATCACAACATACAACCAAGTGAAGAACACTCTCCAGGAGGTAGGCATATCATTATCCAAGTCTACCATAAAGAGAAAACTTCACGAGAGCAAATACAGAGGGTTCACCACAAGGTGCACACCATTTATAAGCCTCAGCAATAGAAAGGCCGGATTAAACATCTAAAAATGCCAGCCCAGTTCTGGAACAGCATTCTTTGGACAGATGAAACTAAGATCAACCTGTACCACAATGATGGGAAGAAAAAAGTATGGAGAAGGCTTGAAACGGCTCATGATCTGAAGCATACCACATCATCTGTAAAACACGATGGAGGCAGTGTGATGGCATGGGCATGCTTGGCCTCCAATGGCACTGGGTCATTAGTGTTTATTGATGATGTGACAGAAGACAGAAGAAGCCCGATTAATTCTGAAGTGTATAGAGATATATTGTCTGCTCAGATTCAGCCAAATTCAGCGACGATGATTGGACGGTGCTTCACTTTAGAGATGGACAATGACCCAAAACATACAGCGAAAGCAACCCAGGAGTTTTTTAAGGCAAAGAAGTGGAATATTCTGCAGTGGCTGAGTAAATCACCAGAACTCAACCTGATCAAGCATGCATTTCACTTGCTGAAGACAAAACTTAAGGCAGAAAGACCCATGAACAAACAACAACTGAAGACAGCTGCAGTAAAGGCCTGGCAAATCATCACAAAGGAGGAAACCCAGCGTTTGGTGATGTCCATGCGTTCTAGACTTCAAGCAGTCACTGCCAGCAAAGGATCCTCAACAAAATATTAAAAATGAAGATTTTATTTAGACCCTCCCACTCCCCTACACTCTGCAGGTTGTAAACATCGACCTACTAGCCTGGATACTATTAGCTAGCTAACTACAATATTCAGTGCAAAGGCTGGTGATTAGAAGGATTCATTTTTGGAAATGATTTGACATGGCAAAATGTAACTGTACATGATTGAAATGGAGTAAGTAACTGTACAATGAATTTGAAAGAAAGTGGTAGCTGGATATATTGGGATTATCCTGCCAGGCAAAATGCATTCAAATTGACAAATGTATTTACTAATTGCATTTGGACCACAACAAGACCAAAGTGTTAAACAAGTAAGTTAATTCTATTGATTTGTGCCTTGCTTCTTGCTAAAGAAACAGTGGCCTTGGGAATTTACTGCTTGTTTTGGCTAGGTTAAAAGGCTGACTATTGAGATCTGTGGCTGGCATTCTACTGTAAAATATAAGGCCTGCTCCTTTTCGATAATTATGGCTAACTAGCTACAATTATTAAAACGGCAATTGATTTGGCACTTGTAGAAAATCATGTATGTGGGAATTAACTATTGAGACCTGTGACTAGTAATTTACTGTCAAATGTAAAATATTTTACATATAGCTAATTACTGTATTTATAACAAAAAAAAATTTGAGCCTTGATTATTGAAAACCAAACCTGGCCTCCTGACGCAATCTGCTAAAATACAAAAGAAACGTGGATGAGGTGGAAAGAATTAGCGGTTTTGTAAGCGGGAAAAGCTAATTCTAAACACCGAATGAAAAGAGGTGGCGTGGCAGTCTCAACCCCCAGATGTACCAAAAGATTTTTGCCTAACAAATTTTCTCGTCCTCTGTCTCCTTTTGTCCTGCGTATGCTGCTCCGATTCCTTTTGCATTCAGAACACGAACCTGGTCCTCGATTATTGAAATCAGAGAAGAAACCATCATTGACTTGTCCATTTTCAATTTCAATAAGTCGCAGACTGTCGACCATGCAAGATAAATTACACTTTTTCCATAGCCTGTAGGAAGGCACGCCGAAACATCTCTTTTTTTCAGAACTGCATTTAAGCAGAGAAGTTAAAAGTGACAATTTTTCTCCATCTTCGCTTCTTTTCTGATATGTTGCAACCTACAGTACATAGGATCTAAAAACTTTTAGGAAATGTGTTCTATCCAGTTTGAAGAAATAGTGAAACCACGCTAAGCCTGCCTTCAACAAGCCTGTAAAGTTTTTTGAAAACTAACATCCAGTGGAAATCTTGCCCCTGAGAGTCAGCGGCAACTTTTTTTTAACAACTTTTAAAAAGTTTCCAGACCTCCAAGGAGGCCTGATGAGATTGGAGGTGTGGCCTCACGAGACTAGGGAGGTGGTAACTATGTTTAATGCAAATGAATCATTGCTTAACATAAGTAATTAGGACTAATAATTAAGTAGTTATGCTTTGATGAAATACCCCTTAAACCAGACAACAATCAATCAACAATTGCTTCTATAAGAATATATTCCAGAACAGGCACACAAAATGCTATCAGTGTTTAAGCTTTTCAAGCCAGCAAAATCAATCTTGATATACATTTCTGAAAAGGATGCACTTTGCAATATACCCTGATGAAATAAAGTCTGTACTCTAAAATAAAGACCTTAAAAAGAAACATGTTATGAACTGAAAATGCTTTATTTTAATTTTGATCCTCAGACTGATCTTTGCTTGGAATTGCCCATAGACAAAGGTAAATGTTATGAGAATTCATAGTAGCTAATTCTATTACATGTCATTAGCTCTCCAATCTCTCGCAACAAATCAAAATTCCGTAAGAACAGTGTTAATGTTTCTTTTTCCATTGGAAATCAATTGTATTGACCTATTCACACTTAAACCATGGTTTAAGTGTGAAAAATACGACTCACTCCTAAAACAAAAGCAAAGAATGCAGCAATATAAAACCTTTCTTTCAAATCTCTATCCTGGGTACATTGAGCTTGTGCTCCACATGCACACGTCCTCTTCTCTGAGGTAATTTACAGTCTGCGCCCGCTTGATGCACAATCACCTCGGCCTTGTCACCCGACACATCATTCCTCATTCACACTTTCTATTCAATAACATTTGTGCTGGAACTCAACCAGTAAAATAAGGCTTCAGTCAGTGAAGGAAACACAAATTGTAATCATTCACATAAATGGTGTCTATATGACCAAGTGTGTTTATTTCCCAAATAGGCAATCCCTTTTTCAAACTGCTAATATTTTAGGTGTTATAAAAATAAGTAGTTTATACCAAATAGCAATTTAGATTAAATGAAAGTTCATCTGCTTTCAACTCTGCATAGCTTTTTCATGCCCGCCATCGACCATTCTGATAGGCCATATTCACCAAGCACCACCTAATATCAAACTGTTTAGAGGAAGAAAAGACTCAGAGAACAGTTTCAAATGTACCTCTCAGGATTTACATTCCTATGGAACTATTGTGTAAACCGCAATTGTGTTCAGTATAAACTTAAATCGGTCTAATTATGTTCTCTATCAACATATGCCCAGTGCTACTGGTACTTAAAGACTCACTATTACGTTGCTCCTTACCTTTTCACTATTATGTTGGTCCTTTACATATTTGATTGTAATAAAAAACATCCCGATGATGCAAAGAGTGATGTGTGAAAGCTCCACAGGAACGTTGTCATGAATCACGGAAACTCACAAAATTAGGGTTATCTTAGAGTCAGCGGTCATTGTGAGAGATTGTGTTAATAATTTCACACAAATTTTAGTACACCTGACAACACCTAACTGACAAAAATGATATTACTGGAATTACCATTGCATCATTCCTAACAGGCACTATATTGGGTCTACAACACGTTAGTATATACTGTAGACTGTGTAAGCAAAAGATATGAAATAGGAACTCTGAGAAATACCCTCTGAGAACAGAGTGGAGATTATATGAATGAATGGCACTGTCATAAATCATTATTTTGCATGGATTTAGGGCAATCCTATGAGACATCTACAGGGTTACAAAGTTGTAAACTCTGGCCCCTTTTTAAGGCGTATAGCATTAGCTACTAGCATATAACAATGCACAAAGACAATAAAACAACAATTTAATGTACTGCAGAATACATTATTTTCTAATAATCTTGTCACATCCAGCATAAAGCATAAGAAAATAATACTGAATATACTGAAATAAGAAAAACATGATTTTAAATTGACCTACATTGTGATTCTATGACATTTTTGTATAACTAAACCAAGAGGTTGTGTCAGGTCCTGGCTGGTTTGCATCTAGGCATCTCTATGCGCCCGGGGACCACAGCCAGAGCTTGACTGTGGGGATGCCTCTCTGCGCTATAATTTTCTGTTCTCCCCAATCAGAGGCAGCTGCACCTAGTTGTCTGTGATTGGGGACCCTATTGAAGTTGCTCCTGTTTTTCTTCTGTCATTATTTACACTAGGCATGCTACAGTTCATGGTGTACCTCTCCTTTTCTTGTTTTTGTTGCTGGAAAGAACATTACACTGCGTGCACAATTATTAGGCAAGTGAGTATTCTGATCGTATCATTATTTCTATGCACATTTTCCAACTCCAAACCATATAAACTTGAATGATCATTGGATTGAATCATATTCAGGTGATATGTATTTGTGTAATGAGGGAGGGTGTGGCAACAGTGAATAACACCTTTTATCAAGGTGTGCATAATTATTAGGCAGCTTCATGACCTCAGGTAAAATGGGCCAAAAAAGTGATTTAACTGACACTGAAAAGTCATAAATTGTAAAATGCTTTTCAGACGGATGCAACACTCTTGAAATAGCTAAACTATTGAGGCGTGACCACCGGGCAGTCAAAGGTTTTATTGCAAATAGGTAACTGGGGTGCAAAAAAACGCATAGAGAAGAAAAGACGCAAATTAACTACAAAAGACTTGGGAAGAATTAAACGTGAAGCTACCAAGACCCCATTATCCTCCAGTGACATCATATTCTAGAACTGCAACCTACCTGGAGTGTCCGGAGGAGGGAGGAGGACCGAGACGCACTTCGGCCCCCAACCACGGAGGATCGACGGCCACCAGAGGGCTTCTCCAACCGGCCTCTGGAGGAGCAAGCCAGGTGGTGGAGGGCTTGGCTGGCGCGGAGGCCTCCCAACCAGGGAGCCACTGCGGCAGAGGAGGAGGACAAAGAGGCCTTCAAGCGCCGCAGGCAAATGTGGAGGGAATGGCTGAATCCCTGGTTTCCAGACGTGTGAGCAGGCTTCCCGTCCCTCCCAGCTGGTTCCTGCGACGGTTCCCCGCTCGGTACCCCCAGTGCCGTTTCCCGGCACCAGGGGTCCAGTGCCGGTTCCCCGCACCAGGGGTCCAGTGCCGGTTCCCGGCACCAGGGGTCCAGTGCCAGTTCCCCGCACCAGGGTTCCAAAAGGTTCAAATGTTCAAAATGTTTATTTGTCATTTGCAATAACAAGTTATGGCAATGAAATGCTTGGTTTTCCTACTCCCGACAGTGCAGTTAAGTTAAAAAAAGTAACAGTAATTATAATATAAAAATAAGAAGGTAACACAAACTATCAATAATAACACTATACAAAAAACACGCATCAATAATAATAACTATACAACTGTACAACCGTTGTTGTAAAAGTGACAGGTGTGCATGATATGATTGGCAGATGAGCATGATATAAAGTGACAGGTGTGCATGGGACTATGGATGGAAGGGAAGAGGGGATCCAGAATTGAGCAGCCTCACGGCCTGAGGAAAGAAACTGTCCCGTAGCCTGTTAGTTTTGGATGGAATACTCCTGTACCTTCTGCCTGACGGCAGCTTGGTAAACAGTCCATGGCATGGGTGGCTCCTCCTCCTACACCTCTCTGTGTAGAGATCCTGCAGGGATGGCAGGTCAGACCTTGTGATGCGCTCTGCTGTTTTAATCACCCTCTGAAGTGCTTTGCGGTCGAGGGCGGTGCAGCTGCCATACCAGGCGATGACACAGCCGGACAGGATACTCTTGATAGTGCATCTGTAGAAGTTGGTGAGTATTCTGGAATCCATGCCAAATCTCCTTAATCGGCGTAGGAAGAAGAGCCGTTTCCTGGCCTCCTTCACCAAGATGTTAGAGTGGTCAAGTCATCGCTGAAGTTGACACCAAGGAACCGGATGTTGTGAACTCTCTCTACTGCAGACCCGTTGATGTGTATGGGGGTGTGGTCTCCCCGCCGCTGCTTCCTGTGATCAACAATCATCTCCTTCGTTTTGCTGAGATTGGAGGTTGTTTTCCTGACACCACGAAGTCAGTGACCTTACTTCGTCTCTATAGGCTGACTCGTCGTTGTCAGAGATCAGGCCTATGATGGTAGTGTCGTCAGCAAACTTAACTATGGTGTTGGAGATGTGGGTTGCCAGGCAGTCATGGGTGAAGAGGGAGTACAGGAGCGGCCTCAACACACAGCCCTGGGGGGAACCAGTACTGAGAGTCAGTGAGGAGGAGGTGGTGTTGCCCATCCGCACCACCTGGGGTCTGCCCGTCAGGAAGTTCAGGATCCATCTGCACATAGAGGGGTCGAGACCCAGATCCCTGAGCTTCACCGCTAGCTTGTGGGGCACAATGGTGTTGAAGGCTGAGCTGAGGCTGAGTCAATGAACAGCGTTCTCACATATGTGTTCCTCTTGTCCAGATGAGAGAGTGCGGAGTGGAGGGTCAGAGCAATGGCATCCTCTGTGGATCTGTTATGTCTATAGGCAAACTGCAGCGGGTCAAGTGTTACAGGCATGGAGTCTGTGATGTGAGTTTTAACTAGCCGCTCAAAGCACTTCATGATGATTGGTGTGAGTGCTACAGGGCGGTAGTCATTCATGCAGAGGACTTTTTGCTTTTAGGGCTTATTTTTAGGGCTTTGCAAACGTCTGCTCTGGTCATTTGTAAAGGGCAGCCGTCCTGGTCCATTTGAGGGTCCAGTGTCGGTTCCCCGCACCAGGGGTCCAGTGTCGGTTCCCCACATCAGGACTCCAGTATTGGTCCCCTGCCCTGAGCCCCCAGTGCCAGTTCCTCCCACCAGGACTCCAGTGTCGGTCCACAGCCCGGAGCCATCAGTGCCACCCCTGGAGGGGCGGCACGACAAGTCACTGCCGTTGTTACCACCTCCCTTTGCTCCGGCGCCCCGTCCTGCCTCGGGGGCGGAGCCTCCACCTGTCCCGGCACCGCGTCCTGCTCCGGGGACGGAGCCTCCACCTGTCCTGGCGCTGCATCCTGCTCCAGGGATGCAGCCTCCACCTGTCCCGGCGCCGCGTCCTGCTCCGGGGACGGAGCCTCCACCTGACCTGGCACTGCATCCTGCTCCAGGGATGCAGCCTCCACCTGTCCCGGCGCCGCGTCCTGCTTCGGGGACGGAGCCTCCACCTGTCCTGGCGCTGCATCCTGCTCCAGGGATGCAGCCTCCACCTGTCCTGGCGCCGTGTCCTGCTCGCCCCCCCCCCACCCTCCCCCCTTGGATGTTCCGGTCTTGCAGTCGGGAGCTCGTGCTTGGAGGGATGGTACTGTCAGGTCCTGGCTAGGGGCCTCTAGGCTTCTTTATGTGCCTGGGGGCCACAGTCAGGATCTGACCGCAGAGGTGCCTCTAGGCAAGGTACAAGCCTGTATGTAAGAAATTGTAGTATATACTCATCCAGTGCGAAGGCGTTTGCTATGTTTTTGTCGTTGCCAGTAGTACGCAAACATTGTCAACCCTTATGGGATAATGTCTCCTTTATGTTTGCAGACAACAACCGTGTAACTAAACCTCTTAAACCAAGTTATCGTGTACAGTATGTGGGACAATACCTTTGTGCCAGTTACTCGCTTAAAACAGATGTCTTCGCATAAAATAAAGTATTTGAACGACACATTGCAAATGAATGTAGTCTCTCTTAAGGAGGTACAAATTAATTCATAAAATTAGGGGATCAGTCTAGATCTGAAATTAAACCACAAAAATGCCACCAGTTTTCTATGAAGACAAACTGACAATAGACTCTTGTTAGCTTGCTTGACGCATGATCTCATTCACATTTTTTAAGCCAAAAATCACGGAAGTTGCGATATGGTTATTGCACATGTCTATATCACAATTTTGATCATAATTATATTAATTGTGCAGACTTAACTTCTACTACTTCTATGTACTACTACTAATACTGGAAAGACTGGCACACAGCAGCAAGTTGAAACAGGGCTTTTTACTCTGAAACTGCATGGTTTTGTTTCAAAGTACAATCAGACAAATTATAACCTTCTTGATAAGAGGTTATATGCGTTGGTTTCAACAGTCTATCTGAAAACACTACAAGATAAGGACTTTTTTTCATGCACAAAACAAAATATGTTGGACCTTGCTACTTTTGTGACATTATGTCATAAGACATAAGGCTAGGATTATGAATCGATCCATGTTATCTTGAATGGCTGTGTCAAACTATGTGCTCAGGGCAGTGGCATATCTCACACTGACTTCAGGGCATGTTGTCACGTGTTGCTCTTTAATTAAAGTTACTCTGGTTACCAGAGGTTATCCTCCAATGGTCTTGGTTTCAAACCAAAGTAAAACTGTTCATCCAAGGGTGCAGGGTTCAAACTTTTAAACAAAAGTTGTTTTTGTTTTTAAAAAAGGTTTTCCCCTTTAGCAGCCATGCTAAATCATCTACTGTAATAACATTACAGGAGTTGTAAAGTTATATTACACCCACCATCAACTGTCAAAACAGTGTTCTTCTCTGGCCCAAAGGGAACAACACAAGCCCTTGAACTGGGTTCAAAGAGAATCCATGTCATACTTTGTCGATTGGTCAAGATGGCGCTGGAGAGTGAGGGTGCCAATTCCCTTGCTGTCATTCTTCGGAATTGCAGGGCATGTTCACATACCTCGTGGCCAGCTTGCAAGGTTGTTTCAGCAGTCAATCAAAACATTTCCACGTGGCAGCCTTTAGCACTTCATTTATGAGTTCCCAAGCTCTGTCTTGGAGAGTTAGCGTTTTACCTCATCTGTATTTCTTTTTGCTATGCGAATACAAAACATAGCTCGTATGAATAGCACATGCATACTCGTTCTTTTGCATAGCTTTATATAAGCTACAGTACATCACTTCATGTAGGCATCAGCGGTCAAGACACTTTTGCACAAGTGCGCCGTGTGCATTGCACAATAAATTCACAACTAATTTAGCAAAAGACAAAAAAAACTCTTGCAGGCAAGAAGTAGCATATAAACAAGAACAATTTTTCATCAGTAACTGAAATTATTATTACTAATAATATTACTCTTAACTGCAAAAAGTAACATTGTTACTATAACACATGACCAAGTAACACATTGCCCTAACACAATTTGCCACCCAGCATAATGTGATTCATAAGCCTGACCTGCCTTGTAAAACAAACCTTTCCAAACTTAACTGTCACTGCATGAAAAGGCCTGTTTCAGAAAGTGTCCATTCAAGTAAAAATCTTTGTAATGATGAGAAGTAAAAGGCCAGTACAGAGAAGTTGCAATACAAGTCAGCTCTTGACATTTCTGGAAAATCCTTGATATTTGCACATGCAAATTACCTCTTAACACTTTTCTTTTGTCCTCATTCTAATTTCAACAGTTATACTCAGCAGGCAACTTAACGTACAAAAACAAAGTATACTTAAAGTGTTTTATTTTGAACCACATTTGTTGTACTTTAGAACACTAAATAGTAATAAAATAGTTCAGTGAGTTAAAATGGACCCACACTTATTTAATAGTATTGTGTACATATAATATATATATGTATATAATCTTGTACTAAAGTGTACTAAAATCCTATTTCCAAGTACTTAATTATGAAATAAGTGTGTCCACTTCAAAACACTGACATATTTAGTAAACTACATTGTTTTAAAATAGTATTTAAATTACAATAAATGTGTTTCCAAAGGAATACACTAAGTATGGTACTGGGGCAAACAGTAATTTTGTAGGCTTATCTTTCTTTATGTCAGTTTGAATAGGGTGATGACGTGATTGTTGTTCCGATTTAAGAATAAGGTGATTGATTAGGTCATGAAATGAAAATTATGAATTGTATTGACCACCTTTAACTCAATATATGCCTCTGGGGTCAAAATCCCCCCACTGGGAAGCTTGAAAGGTATAGAGCCTATATGCATCCATGACTGACTGTATATTACTTACGACTAGATTACGGTTAGACTAGATTCAATTTATGTCATATACTGTCATATACCCCTCATTAAAAAATCGGATAATTAATATTATCCAATATCAAAATAAACCTCAAATTCAAAATTTATTTAAAGTGAATGTTAACAGGTACACACTTTTCAAACAATAAAAATAGAAATGCAACACAATGATACAACACAAAGGAGTGATTGACTAAAGGCCTTTATAGTAGGACATGTTCAGGATTTTCACCTCAAGAAGTTGGACATTATATAGCAAAGTTCCACAGAAACCATGTATGCCATCTCATGGCATCTTTATCCCAGATAACCGGATGCTGCTATTTTTGAGGTCTCTGCACATATGGTGTGTTCTTGATGGCCAATGACGTTCATGGAAGAAGGTGGGAGTAGTGATGGAACACAAAATAACCCTATCCGACTAAGAAAACCTGGAGTGAGGGCGTGACGATTGTCAATGACCAATGAAATGAATAGGATTGGACATCTACTCTTTCGCGTCTACTCAAGACAACAATTCATCCAGTTAAACTGATCAGCCATAACATTATGACCACCTGCCTAATATTGTGTAGGTCCCCCTTTTTGCCGCCAAAACAGTCCTGGCCCGTCGAGACATGGATTCCGCTAGACCTCTGAAGGTGTGCTGTGGTATCTAGCACCAAAACATTAGCAGCAGATCCTTGTAAGTCCTGTGAGTTGCAAGGTGGGGACTTCGTGGATCAGACATGTGAGTCAAGCATATCTCACCGATGCTCGATTGGATTGAGATCTGGGGAATTTGGAGGCCAAGTCAACACCTTGAACTCGTTGTGTTCCTCAAACCCTTTCTGAACCATTTTTGCTTTGTGGCAGAGTTGCTCCAATGCCATCAGGGAATACCGTTGCCATGAAAGGGTGCACATGGTCTGCAACAATGCTTTGGTAGGTGGCACATTTTGAAGTAATATCCACATGAATGGCAGGACCCAAGGTTTCCCAGCAGAACATTGCCCAAAGCATCACACTGCCTCCGCCGGCTTGCCTCCTTCCCATTGTAAGTGATGCACACGCACCCGGCCATCCATGTGATGTAAAAGGAAACGTGATTCATCAGACCAGACCACCTTCTTCCATTGCTCCGTGGTCCAGTTCTGATGCTCACGTGCCCATTGTAGCCGCTTTCAGCAGTGGACAGGGGTCAGTATGGGCACCCTGACTGGTCTGCGGCTACACAGCCCCATACGCAGCAAACTGCGATGCCCTGTGTGTTCTGACACCTTTCTATTAGTACCAGCATTCATTTTTTAAGCAATTTGAGCTACAGTCGCTCGTCTGTTGGATCGGACCACGCCCCAACCTTTGTTCCCCACATGCATCAATGAGCCTTAGCCGCCCATGACCCTGTCACCGGTTCACTTGTGATACCACTTTTGATAGGTACAGACCAATGCAGACTGGGAACACCCCACAAGGGCTGCAGTTTTGGAGATGCTCTGACCCAGTCGTCTAGCCATCATAATTCAGCCCTTGTCACTCAGATCCTTACACTTGCCCATTTTTCCTGCTTTTAACACATCAACTTTGAGGACAGAATGTTCACTTGCTGCCTAATATATCCCACCCACTGACAGGTGCCATGATAACGAGATTATCAGTGTTATTCACTTCACCTGTCAATGTTCATAATGTTATGGCTGATCAGTGTATATAGTTGTTTTAGCGGTGTACATGTTAACAAAATGATACCTTTTGGCACAGCATCGACAACGCATTCTGGTCATATCTACTCAAGCCATAGACATTTTTACAGAAAACACAGCAACAACTCAAGGCAGTCCAAGCAAATTCCGCTACACCAAATCGAGGTAAGAGTAAGATTCATTAGAAAGCAGTACTCTCCAGAGGTCATGCCTTTCCTAACATCCACAGCTGCTGCAGTCGCAGAACATTCCATCTTGTTCACAACACACAGAATACGAGTCTTCGTGAAGGATGACGAAATACACATCTGTAAGTTCAACATATAGCTACAGACTAGTACCTATTTTACATTTGTTCGGTTTGTAAATTTTATAGAACTTTGATAATTTGCTAATTGCCGTTTACCCCGTTTCCATAGCGTGCAGTCTGGGACCCACATAATAATACTGCTGGCTTGAAGGAAAAATATAAGCATCATGAAAGGTGAGGGTGATATTATTTTACTTAAAGTAATGCTTGAATAGGCAAAATAAATTGATGTTTTGTGCGCATTGGGGGAGGAATAAATTGGTGGAAATAACACTACAATAAGCATGGTATCTACCTAGTTTTATACATTGGTTAACACCTTGTTGCTGATTAAAACAACCTGGTTAATAACTGTTTCACTACCAAAAAGAGGTTAATCTATTGCTTTATCACATTTGTTCAAAATGTACATCATGTGCGTTCTGTAAAGCTAATTAAAGTAATGTAATGTTTTATCTTTAATATCTAACATTTATTTAAGGATTTATAAAGCATACAATAATTGCTACAAAACCACACTGACTCCTCAGATGCAGCTGCAAGCCGTTATTGGACGGAAAGGGAGAAACATTGTATTTTGGACAACCTGGACAGATCAACAGAGGGACATCAAAAAGCAGAGATGGTGCAGCCAGAGAAAGGTATGTTTATGAATGTTTTGAAAGAAAAACTTTTCAAATCTTTTTTCCCCTCTAGGAACCTTTGTTTTACATTGAATTGGTAATGTGATGACTCAGTGTGACAACAAATTGTCTAAAAAAATAAATAATAATGTCACATGTAAAAATTGGTTTATGTCCCTTTTAATATGCATTTAATTTCATCCTAACCCTTTTGGCTTCCTTAAATGTGAAGAGTATAACTTGCTTTAATGTTTGAACAGCTCTTGATTTTTACAGTGGGCACATTAATGGGCACATTATTCAGGACCATACCCCCGCCATTCATTTACTTACATCTGGATGTACGGAGTCTATTGAGTCTTGAGCTAACATTCCAACAGTCTCAAAGACAACTATCTGAAAGCTATTAGACTGCCTGCATGCACACACCTTTTTAAGTCTCTCCATTTTACTATATTTGCAAAAATATATATTTTATCATCTTTATTGTATCTAGTAATTTTAGAGTCATTCTGTACTATTGTTTGTTATTGGTTTTTAGTTTTTCTATTGCTACAGTTATATTGTGTCAATGTTTTATTGCTGTTCTTACTGTAGGTAATGTGTTTTCTTGTTATCCTGTTAAATTGTTTGATTCACTTGTCTTAGTTATTTTCTATGGTAGCATTGTAATGAATGAACCTGCAAGTAAGCATTTTCACTTTAAGCTTAACTGTTTGCCGCACCTTTAATCACATTTTAGTTTTTATATAAGTAACATGTATTTTTGTTACCAGGATAAATTGTATACTTCAGAGAACGTTTTGTTG
Organism: Esox masquinongy; assembly: GCA_016801175.1. Classification (NCBI taxonomy): domain Eukaryota; kingdom Metazoa; phylum Chordata; class Actinopteri; order Esociformes; family Esocidae; genus Esox; species Esox masquinongy. Next base: position 36,749 of record JACXGI010007586.1, read on the forward strand.
TTGTTACACAGTACTTCAACAATTGTACATCTGTTTATTTGTATAATTGTACACATTCATGGTGAGAAACTGTATTTATGGCAATTAAAATAAAAGCATATTATTGGTATACACTGTGGCTGAATAATCATTGGGGGGGTGAAATGGGGGGGGGGGG
>JACXGI010007587.1:0-36767 GCA_016801175.1 Esox masquinongy
GGCAAAAGGAGCCCCAACTAAGTATTGAGTGCTGTACATGCTCATACTTTTCATGTTCATACTTTTCAGTTGGCCAACATTTCTAAAAATCCTTTTTTTGTATTGGTCTTAAGTAATATTCTAATTTTCGGAGATACTGAATTTGGTATTTTCATTAGTTGTCAGTTTTAATCATCACAATTAAATGAAATAAACATTTTAAATATATCAGTCTGTGTGTAATGAATGAATATAATATCCAAGTTTCATTTTTTGAATGGAATTACTGAAATAAATCAACTTTTTGATGATATTCTAATTATATGACCAGCACCTGTAGCTGAAGTCCCCACATTTTTAACCAACATGTTTCACCAACTTCTAGACAGAGCAATGTAACCAGCCTGTATATACTATACACAAAACCTACATATTTAATAAACCTAATTTATGCAAATAGAATATATTTATGCATCCTTAATACATAATATATATGCATAATTAATTAATCTTCTACAGGCTGTTGAGAAAGGTTATCGCAGTGTGAAAATATTCGAAGTCTGGGATTTCAACAGGACATCAGATAATCTTTTTGCAGATTACATGAGAACATTCCTGAAGCACAAGCAGGAAGCTAGCAGCTTCCCACCATCTGTGGTTGACGATGATGCTAAAGACCAGTATATCCATGAATATCATGAAAAGGAGGGTGTGCAGCTTGACAAGGAAAACATTGTTGTAAACAGTGCTAGGCGATCTTTGGCTAAATTGGCAATGAATAATCTAATAAGACACAGTTATGACTGTACAGTGTTGTTACACAAAACAGACACCAATCAAACTACGTAACGGCAACATTTTTATTGCCGCGTTCACAACCGCTTATGCTAGACTCGAGTTGTATTCACTCTTGGAGAAGTTGGATGGACGTGTACTCTACACAGACACTGATTCAGTGATCTTTGTCACACGCCACAGGGATTGGGTGCCCCCACTGGGGCCATACTTGGGTGACTTGACCGATGAGTTACCAGATGGTAACAGCATCGCTCAGTTTGTTAGTGGTGGGCCAAAGACATACGGTTACAAAACCTTTAAAGGTCTGACCTGTCTCAAAGCAAAAGGCATTACACTCAACAGCTACAACACAACCATTGTCAATTTGGAGACGCTAACACGACTGGTTGATAACTTTGTATGAGGCGAGGGTGGTGATGATGATCACGTCCTTGCTAATGCAGACACAATTGCGAGAGATAAAAGAACATTCACATTGAAAAACCGAGTAGTGTCTAAGCATTTCAGAGTTGTGTACAACAAGCGTGTACTGCTCCCTGATTACAGCACAAGGCCTTACGGGTACTAAATCACATTCTAGGATGGATAGTGGTTTTGACCCGCGACTTCAACACCCATTTAGCTGTGTCATTAGTGGCCCCAGTAACTCGGGTAAAACATGTTTTGTGTTGTTGGATAATGCTGATGTTGTTGGATAATGCTGACGTTGTTTTCTCCAAAGAAATTCAGAATATCGTCTGGGTTTATTCATGTTGGCAACCGCTGTATGACGAAATGTTGAAGGTGAGGGAGATTACTTTTATGGAAGGTCTACCAACATTGCTGTGTGATGACAATCTGCTACCGATTCAGAAAAACAACCTTTTAATTATTGACGATTTAATGAAAAGTGCATCAGAGAGTTTGGAGATGGAGAGAGTTTTCACACAATATTCACACCACCATAACCTGAGTGCAATTTACCTTGTCCAAAATATGTTTGTTAAAGGCAAATCTAGTACAACTATTAACTTGAACACAAACTATCTCATCTTGTTTAAAAACCCCCGTGACAATCAGCAGATTAGTATTTTAGGCAGACAGATATACCCCAGTCTTTCTCGGTTCTTCATGGAGAGTTTTAAAGACGCAACACATCTGCCTTTTGGTTATTTACTTATTGACTTTAAAGCCCGACCTCATTCTATCACTCTGTGAAATAGCGCTTAATCTAAGGCGTGGAAATATACCCTTAACAGAATCGCAGCTCCGAAAAGTAAAGAGACAAAAAGCCAAAATTATATACATGTCTAGATAGAACTTCAGTCGCAAAGAAAAGAAAAACCATCCACCAATCTGGCGGTTTTCCACTACAGTTACTAAGCGTTGCAGTACCGTTCCTAACCAGTCTAATTGCATCGAGGCACGGTTAAACAACATGGATCATGCTCAGAAAATGTTTCTGGTGCCACAACATCAGTTAGAAAAACTGAGAATCCAAAACGACTAGCACCGATGTAAGACAATCTGTTGAAAATGATTTGGACTCATCAATTCGCAATATACTGTTGAAGCCTGATATGGATTTACATGAGAAAGCTAAAAGATACTCTGCCATTTTACCAAGATTTTTGACTGTTGTGAGACAGGGGGAGACAATGGTGAATTAATTTTCAAAGGAGAGATAATCAAGGGTTCACACCTGTTGGATCTGGTTAAAAGTGTGACAGCAACCAATAAAATTGCTGACGCTAGAAGCCCATTGGAGTGGGGGGTGTTTTTAGAGGCCATGGCATGGCTCAACATGCCTTTTACAACTATTCCAAATGAGCTTAAACATTGGCTTATCACGCTTACTCTGGTACATCTTAGCTACAAACTTTGAGACTAGCGCATCATTTTCTCATAAATCATCAATATTAAAAGACATAGCATCTTTATAACTCAGGCCTCTTCTCATTAGATAGAGAAAGAACACACAATGTTGTCCACACATGGTTGAAATCATATCCTGGACTTGTTTTGAACTGTATTCCACATTCTCACAGGTTTGCAGAAAGGCACTGATTGACTTGGGAAAACACGTAAAATCTGGGGGGGTTTCCAAAACTGTCATAAAACCTTCCAATGCCATCGTCTGTTATGTAAATAGCTAGCCAGTGCTCCCCGGGGTGATTGCTCGGGTGTGTATTAACAATCATCATTGATGCAACATCCCGGACTGGTCCACTAGGTAGTTGGTCACATGCCAGCACACCATAGAAATGAGTCCTAGATGAAAATTGGTTCACCACACCGGTCCACTCTACAGTATTCATTTCCACACCGTTTTCCTAATAGTAGTCAACCATGACTTGTCACCGGTTTGACACTTCAATAATGGAGTCAAAAATTGAATAAACAACCAAATTAATTGTGTGGGGTAGTGGTTGTCTGAACCTCATCTCAAGTCGTACATTCCCTGACTTGATCAAGGATAGGTGCTGACCACATTCCTCATCTGGCGCACAGTTGAATGCATAAAAGGCATAGCCGTGTAAGAAGTCAGACCTGTCAATAGCCAAGGCTTGGTCCTTTAGGTGTTTTCCTGAAGCTAAGGCCAATCGGTAAAATTCATGCACTGCTGACCCTGTTATGTAATTTGGTTGGAATGGTTTGTTAGGAAATTGCTGACCGTCTACATACATAGCCATAAACTCCAAATTATAATGTTTGAAATTAAATGGATTTTTTGTGTAACTTCCTGTAAAACTGTCATTGTCCACCAATCCAATGACAATACATTTTGGCAGAGGTCCTAAAAATAGGTTTTCCTGGTTGCAAACGCGACCCCCCGCCGGTAAACTAAATGTCTTCATACACACTCTTTCAATTGGGTACTTGGCAGTGGTTGAGAGTAGCACTTGAGCGTGTCCAAGTTTCATGGCTGGTGAAACAGACACTTTCTTGACAAATAGTGACGCAGATAATATATGCAAACGATAACGCACATCCCCTGCCCCCATAAGACGTAACTCGTCTTTACCGCGGACCATCCTAACCTTTATGTCAACGCCGTTTAACATGAGTTTCTCTTGAAAGAAGATATCACTATGAACAGGGCCGATCATTTCAAATGTTGTACTATCCGCTGAATAGGCAGCCCTTTTCGTGAGTCCATCGCCTGCAGGGTCTGTAACATCCATGTGACCTACGGCGTCTTTGTAAAACAAACCAGCTGAAAACTGTGTCTTTAATGTATCACATCCATAATTCAGAATGCTCTCTATAACGGCTCTGTAGGGGTATGTGTTGCTACTCTGGCTAATTAAACGATCACCCAAGGAGACATCCACTTGTGAAAATAGGGTGGCTATCGGGTAGTTGATAACCCCAACACGTGCTCCGGCATCAATATTAGTTCCGTCCGGTTTAGTGACCTTTACACGTTGGTACAACAAAGTATTGATTAGGCCAATGTAGTCTTCGCCATTTACTGCAATAAAGAACTCCAGAGGGGCTGCGTCTGATATTGCTGATAGGGTCGGGATTTCAATGTATGTATTTTTCTCAATAGATGTCTGTGTGAAAGGAACTGTGAATAAATCCAACTCTGTTTTCATACATTCACCAGATATACGGTGTAGGTGTGCCATCTTCCTACAATATGTTCTTAATCAACTTTGGGGTGTTCCCTTTGAGTGTCCTCCGAGCTGTATGCCTTCTTTTAACCGTGGCGCTTGTTTTTGTCTCATTCTTGTATTTTTTACTCTTTGGTAGGCTCCTCCTACCAGGTGGTCTCTTTCGAACACCTTGAGTCATAACCATCAATTCAGATCCGTCCTGCTGTTTTGTTTGTCGTGACATAACACTGCTGATAACATCGCCAAGTATATTCCTCGCTGCATTTTTCAGATGTGGTTTTGCTATTGAGAACCCACGCTTCAACAAAGGTATTACCATCCGGAAAAGCCCTTGGAAAAGGCCCCCTAGACCAGCCCCATACATTGCAGCGCTACCATGATACCCCTGTAAACCGTTACCGGCCTGTGTTGTGTAGTATTCAATATACCTTTGAGGATCATCGTAGAGTTTCTGAGGCTGCATCTTATAGGCTAAAAGATTGTTTGACGGGTCTGAAGTGTAATTTTGCAATCAACTTTCCCACTACGAATGAAACCAGCTGATTCTGATCAGATTTTACTTCAATACAGATCTCATCAAACTGACTCTTACTAAGAGGTACGTAGTGTGGCTTGTCGTATGTCACTGTGACAACTTTGTTCTTTTTCCCTGCAATATGTACAGTTCTCAACAGCGGGACATGACTGCCACCAACTTGTTGATAATCAATTATATCTGTGTAGCTGTATAGGGTGTTAAACCCTACCAGAATTTCTGTGGGGAATGGCCCGTACCATGGTGCGTACCACAGATCGCCTAGTTTTAAGCCTAATATCTGTTCCAGTTTTGCACTAAATTTCAAACTGGGGCTCACCTTTTAGAAACATTCTATTTTTAAATTCATCATACCCTGCCCATACATCATGTGGTTTTATATAAATGTTGATCTCTGCCACTAGTTTCCCTATGCTGTTGGTATAACCGGTGTTGAGATCATATTTCCAAGTTTTGTCGTGTTTCGAGTCATGTAGTTCAAATGCGTTTTCACCCCATGTAAAAGTCTTCCACGTATGCAGGTATTGGAATTCTATCAAAGATACTTCCCAATCACCTTTCAGATCTATACCTTTGGCAAATTCTGTGGTATAGCTCGAACTCGAATTGTTTGGATAGACATGTCTCTCGACGAGTTACTAGGCAGCGTTATGTAGAAACCGCCGTCACCCATGCTGATTGCAGTCAATGTAAATGACATGTTACTGCAAATCCTGGAGTTTTATCCAGTTTCTAGGTCAAGGACTTGTTCCGATGGTATCCAGCTGTTGAATTTCTCAGGCCAACCAAGCCATTTCACAAGACTTATTTTCTTCCCTTTCTGGACTTTCTCATCCAGAACTGCTTCCACTTTAAAAGTTTTATCCTTAGCCACGATTATTTTCAGTAATTCCTGTTCATAAAAGGTCCCAACTATCACATCACCATCATAATCTTTTATTCAATATACAGGAGGTACCCGAGGAATGCATTCTGTTATTGTAAAACATTCATCTGTGTACCCTTTTTCATAGCCTTTTTTAAACGCTCCTCTCAACTTTGAGAGTCTCACAGTATCCCCAACCCGGAACGTTGATTACCATTTCTCATTATTGTTGTACCATACAGGTTCTTGAGAACTAGTCTAACATTTTCTTCACAAACATCAGCAGGCTTCATCTTAATAGACCGATGGTAGCTATGGTTGTATCCATGAACTAAATCTTCAATAACCTCAACATAGCGATGAGTGTTGGCAGCTGTGTGATACCTCCACATTCATGATTTAATTGTTTTATTAAATCTCTCAACGATACTCACTTTGACATCATTTCCTGTAGCAAAATGTTTTATGTTGTACTTCTTCATTAACATTTCAAAATGTGAATTAAAAAACTCCTTCCCCTTGTCCCCTTTTTGTGGTGTTCTTTTAATGTCTTCAAATGCTCGCTTTACCTTGATAGTGCTTTTATTCTCAGCGCATGAATCCATGCGTATTTGCTTAATACATCTATGCATGTTAACATAAATTTCATGTTATAGTTTTCCACACTATAAGCACTCATGTCAACCAAATCCAGCTGAAATTGTGAATTTATATCATGAACAATAACTCTATTTCTTTGAAAATGTATAGCTACAGGCCTGTGTAGCGTGTATGTATCCTGGGCGAGTAGCCTGTCATTTGCCTCGCCATTTTTGAGGATCTCCCCGGTTTTCTCCAAGTACGCTCTTTTCAAACCCTCTCTACCCACATAAGCACCAGGGTTTGCTGGGTCATAGTAAATACTTTTACATAACCTGTTCAGACATCGTAGAGCATTCGGGCAGTAATGAGAAGTAATACATGTTTAACATTGTTTTATTTGAGTTTTCGAAATTACACGTCATCCAAGAAATTCAGAAAAGTTACACAAGCATTCAGATTACTGCTGATTAGAAAATCTATAAACAATTTAGAAATACATTCTACATCCACAGCATCATTAGTCAACAATTTTATCACACAAACATCTGTTACATATGTAAACAAACATAACAGGTGCCCAATTTTAAAGTCTTTGTTGTCAGCATTTGAAAATGTTAGAAGTTTATACATGAAGTTGTTTAGGGCCTTTGTCACCTTTTGACAACAATTGCGGCCAATCATCAGATGTGTTCCTGACCATTTCCATATGCTTGTTCAGATTATTAAAACGTTTCGTACCGACATGGTCTTGGTTATTAAAAGGTCTACAAACATCAATACCGCTCTTGATAGCTTTGTGCATCAACTGTTTAATTGCTAAACCCACATAGGATTTGTTTAGATACATGTAAACATGACAACTGAAGTTACCCAACCTTAGACAGCCAACTCTTTGCTTTCGTCGCACCAAGACGCTACTGCATCACATACAACTTCCTCATTAAATTTATCCATGTATTCATCCCTGTTCTCACTCAGTCTCTGGGTGATGTTCGGCTCCAACTTGAGCTCATGCAGAAAGTTCTCAGCGGCCACATGAACATCGGTCAGCGGTGCATGAAACCCCGATTCGTTCAAAGGCTTGACCAACACGTTTCCGTCGCGGTGTTAAAACTCTCTCCATGATGTCATCATAATGGGTCTCAAAAAAATAATCAGGCGGATCGAAACAAGAATGTCTTCTCTGGCTCGGGTGGTCCACTTCACATCCGATGCATGCTTTGTGGAGAATAGCCGCAACAACGTTTTCCAGAATCATACCCAATGTTGCTTTGATGATCTTTAAAACATTTGGTGCAAGGCATTTGTCCATTTTGTGATAACTCTTGTTAGCATTTGAAAGGTATGGCAGATTAAGAGGTCCTAGCTGATCACCAAATCGGTCAAGCCAATGGTAGTTTCTTGTTGGGTATGCCGGTGGAATCGAGCTGTCGGGGTCCGGGGTTCCGTAGAAGGCTTCAGCGTTGTCATCGCAGGCATCACACAGCCAGTACTCAGCCTTGGGTTCTTCAATCTCCGGTTGGTTGTAATCTTGAGACATGTTTCGTAAATTCTTCCGATTGCTTGATAGTCACAGGCGGTCTGTCTGTTTAAGGCGGGGCTTCAGGGTCTTACGTCAGTAGAACAATAACAATCTAACCTGCTGACATTTTCCAGAAATAGTCAATCTAACAGATTCATACTGCTTCATTCCCTCGACAACATTAATCAGTACATCTACCGTATTATGTGTGCCCTGTTCTGGCTCCAAATAAATCACTTTTCGAAAGGTGTTCCATAAACTGGCTTTAAAAACCATTTGATCAGTCACACCAGCCTTAAACTCTTGGCCTTCGGGTAATTCATAAAATGCAACCTCCGGTATCTCTGGGTTGAAAATGTATCCACCGATCCAACCGTCGTCCAACTTTCATTCCCGTGCCAACATATCCTGGTGTAGTTGATGGATTCGGGGTTAAACTCTGCATCAGTTTCTTCGGGGCTGGCATGTTGATTGCGTCTCTGCTGTCCATTTGTAATCTCTTGCCAACTCGCTGAGCTGCGGTTAAGCTGTTAGCTTTCAATGGTGTTTCAACCAAAACGCTGACTGCTGCACAATCCGCCATGGTTTGTATTGTGTAGGTAAGTTTACTCAGGCAGGACTGAATGACCATCACCGGGGTCGGCATGGTTTAAATACACAGACCACGCCAATCAGACCATGAAACATGAAAGGTTAACACCCACCGGTTGTAGGATATCTGTTGTAGCACTTATCGGAACATAAAATGCCAGGGGGTTATAGAATTGCTGAACCCTGGCGCCCTTTTGTTAAACACCAAACATCTTGCCGCTGATATAGCACTTATTTATTGCCTGGGAATTTAACATTCCGGAACCCTAAGACCCCATTGTTAAACATCAAACATATCGCACTTGTTATAACACTCGCCCGGGGTGCTTATCAGTCATTGTAAAACATCAAACATGGACACAACAATGCAATCATAAATTGCAAAGTCACCGGACATGCATACGTCATTCCAGAAGTCCCGCCCTAACACACGTCATACAGGAAGTCCATAAGTCCCACCCAGCAAACCGGATGTCCCGCCCACCTGTCAAGTCAATCTGGACGCCCCGCCCACCAGGGTCATAAATCACCAAAGTGACACATTATACCCTACATTTACTATTATGACTGTCTTCACTGTGTTCCATGGTATATCTAATTCTCCTGACTGATATCTTTCAACAATGAGATCCCTCTGATGCTTTGGAAGCTCTCTGCGGACCATGGCTTTTGCTCTGAGATGCAACTAAGAAAATGTCAGGAAAATCCTACTAGAACAGCTGAACTTTATTTGTGATTAATCAGAGTCACTTTAAGTGATGGCAGGTGTGTAATGACTTCTATTTAACATGAGTTTGAATGTGATTGGTTAATTCTGAACACAGCCACATCCCCAGTTATAAGAGGGTGTGCACACTTATGCAACCAGGTTATTGTAAGGTTTTTATTTTACATTTTTCCCCCTTGAAGATTCCAGTTTGTTTTTCAGTTGAATTGTTCACATTATAGGTCACATTATAAGTGGAAAAAGTTCTCACTTTGTCTCATTCTTTTACATCACAAAAACCTGGCATTTTCACAGGGGTGTGTACACTTTTTATATCCACTGTATGTTTGGGTTGGTTATTGCCTATTGCAAGTGCCTATGTCCTCTGGTCCCTATAATATAGAATCTCTATTTATTATGTAGGTATGTGTGTGGGGGGAGGGGGGAGGGAAACAAAAGGGACCAAACCATGGACTCAGTGTAAGAGAAAATGTAATGCTTTTGAGAACGGGAGGGAGAGGACGGTGTATGTTACTGTGCGAGAATGTATTGATGAGAGGGATGATCCGAGTGGGATTAGGATCAGAGTCTGGGTTAGTGATGGGATGAAGGTTATGATTAGGGTCAGGACCCGGGTTCTGGTGAGGTTTAGGTTTAAGGTAAGGGTTAGAGTTGGGATCAGGGTAAAAGCCAAGGTTAGGGTAAGGGTTGAGGTCAGGGTTAAGGTTAGGGTTCAGGTCAGGGTCAGGATTAAAATTAGGACCATGGCTGGTCATCTTGAACACCTACTAAAGGACTGATTCAGTTATCTTATCTAAGTGTAAGTATGAACTTCGTCCAAGTTATAGTTTTACTGTTCTCAATAACTGGAATCAAGTTATTAAGCACACCTGCATATTGTCCAATGTTCTACTTTCATGTGTTTCAGATTTAAGTTGTGAACAACAAGCTACTATCAGTCCCAGTCTTTGTCACTGTGGATTTTTTTCGCTTCTTGGGCACCATCATTGGACCTCAAGTGTGAGCTGAACAACAGGCTCCCACACCAAGAAGGCTCAAAAGAGGATGTACTTCCTTGCAGCAGCTCAAGAACTACAACCTACCAAATCCAATGGTGGTGCACTTATACATTGACATCATATCTACACCCTATCCTCAGCACCTCCATCACCATCGGGTACGCTGCTACTGCCACTGCCAAGGATAAGGGCATACTGCAGTGTATCATTCGCTCTGCTGAGAAAGTGATTGGCTGCAACTTGCCATCCCTCCAACACCTGCACACCTCCAGGGCCCTGAAGTGGGCAAGAAAGATTGTGGCTGACCCCTCCCACCCTATGCATAAATTCTTTGAATCACGCCCTCCGGCAGGAGGCTGAGGTCCATTAGGACCAAAGTACAATTTCTTCCTGACTGTAGCTGGCCTCATCAACAAGACCCGAGTCCCTCACTGACACTGACTGTAATACTGATCCGCACTGACACCAAACAATCATATAGAACCTCATTCTTATTCTTTAAACACTTTTTCATATCTTCCATTATTAATGTGTCACTTCATTGTACTGTATTTGGTACTTTTGCATTTGCCTGTTATTGTCCCTGCACTACATGTTTATTGTTATGCATCATCAGACCAAAGCGAGTTCCTTGTAGGTGAAAACCTACTTGGTAATAAATCTGTTTCTGATTCTTTTTGCTATTGTGTTTGAAGTGATATAAGAGATAATATTGTAATTATTATTAGAAACAGTATAACAAACTATAAAGTGATTATACAGATAAGAGATTATACAGCTGGTCTATGTCTCTAGACATTTATGGACCACATACAGTGGTCTGTGTCCAACACGCGCACATTTTGTGTAATTAGAGTATGATGCACACAGGTGTTCAAAGATAAGGTGATTTCAAAATCTCAAGTTTAATGATGCACTGTAGCACCCCCCAAAACATATTGGGGAAGTGTTTTGGTGGTCACAGGCCTTTAAACTAAACAAGTATCATGTTAGTGCCCCATATGCCCCATCACTTTCTACAAGGCTGTTGGTGACAACTTGTCAGTCGGCTTAATGTCACAGACACATACTTGGTAAGCCATTAGAGGTGTAGGCATATCACTGTGTATGAGGTGATCTTAAGGTCACATAAATTGCCTTGTAGGTCTCATATGCCTTTCAACCCATTTACGTTGTGTAGGCCTGATAGGTCATATGGCCTGTGAAAGCCTTTAAGACTTAAAAGCCATTTAGGTCTCATAGGCCTTCTAGGTCATTTAAGCCTTGTAAGCCTTATAGGCGTTTTCGGCCTTCTAGGCCATTTACATACCAATGGGAACATAAACCGCATGATGCTTAAATTGATTGGCATATGGTGGCCACTATGTTATGAAATTCCAACTTTTTTATAATTGTATATGTACATAGCCAAAAGGTGCTTCTGTTGAAGTTTTGTCAAGATCCGACCAATGGCCTGAGACTAATTCATTTTAGTTTTGTTGTAACCTATTCAAAGTTCACAGAAACGAAGATGACGGAGCTCATAGATCCAAGAGGGAATTTTGTTTGGCTCAAGAAGCAGCACCATTTGAGATGAGTTTGGTGACTTCAGCTCTAATGAGCACAGAGATATCGCTATTTGAAGATCTCAAATTTGACCATACACTGTAGCGCCCCCCAATGGCCAATTGGCACCTCACTCTGCACATATTGTTATCTTGTCATAACAATGATGCCTTCTAAATATGGTGAGAATCAGACATATATTTGTGGAGATATGCTTTCACTTCCTGTGAAACTGTAGGACGCAGGAAGTTGTTGACATATGACATCTGCTGTGTTTGAAATATCCAATTTTCTTTTAGTAATTATTGATGGGGAGTATCCACAGATGCTATTATTATGATGTTTCGTGGAAATGGGACAAACAGCCTTGGATTGGTTTGTTTTAGTTTAATTTTAATCTATTCAAAATACTGGGAAAGGAAGGTGATGCAGCTCATAGGTGCAAGAGGCAGTTTTGTTTGGCTCAACACAAAGCACAATTTGAGATGAGTTTGGTGACTTCAGCTCTAAGGAGCACGGAGAAATCGCTATTTGAAAATCTCAACTTTGATGATACGCTGAAGTGCCCCCAATGGCCTGTCATATTATTATAAACATATAAATCCAGGATACTACCTTGGACACCATTATAATTTCTATATATATCTATAATCCTTTTATTTTCCCCGGTCAATGTGGGCACAACAGAGATTTCCAAACGTAGCTCCTTTCCATGTGCTAATAATGAAGGCAAATGACAATGTATGCACTCTGCATTCAATATTGTATGATCTACACAGCAACCAAGCTTAAAGGGGAAACACTACAAACTATCAAATGAGAAACACCACAAAATCAATGGTTTTACGCATAGTATGGGGTCCAACCCTCGCTTTATTCTATCCTGCCAACCCTTCGAAAGGGTCACTGTTTAGTTGTTGGGATAACGCAGCAAGAAAACAAACAGACATGGACTGTGAATGGAAAAGGCCATCAACTTCGAACATTGTGCAGTCTGTGGAGATGTACATGGCTGATGACTATAACCCTCTGTCCAGACAATGCACAGAGGAGGATCTTCAGTGGTTGAACTGTCTCTGAGGCAGGTTTACAGGCATGGCAGGATTCCTTGAACCTGAACCAGAACAACTGGTAACCTCCCTGTCTATATCAGACATTGTTAAAAACCAAGGGAACCCAGGACCTGCAGGCATCCTGGCTGGCATGGTGATGCCTTTAGAGCAGCAGGAGGCTATGGCTAGTAACAGTGTAACAGCGCACCAACCCCTTATTGCACATCATGCGGAGTGGGAGGTTGAGGGCCAGCCATTTAGGATTTGTGTTGGGGCAAAACAAATTACTTCACTGCTAAAAAAGGTACTTGGCTCACAAGCGCTAGATGGGGTGTAAGTCTGTGAATTGGGGCACAGACAAACGGAAAGGATGTGTGCTGAAAGAAAAAAATAAAAAATTACTACTATAGCATACAAAAATTGTAATAATAGCCTTTTAAAATACATCAATTAAATATCATCAATTTTGCAAGTAGTGCTTAACTAAAATAACTTCCCTGAAACGTCTGGAACCAGTTAGTTGTCTTTCTGGATGTAATCCGATTTCTCAGTGTGGCGAGTTAACTGGCACACACGGGAAATGTTGCATACAAGCATAGCTAACCTTTGTGTAACTAAGTCAGTATACCTAACCAAGTTTTCCAAAACTCAAAACATGATAGCATGCTAGGTAGCATGTTCATGTTTATATACATGGCTTGGTGGAGAACCTAATTCAATACTGTACATAATGAATATCATGAATATCTAAATAATATAGTTACCTTACGTTTTACGACAAATAATACAAAATGCTGTTTGCAGCTAACACATTTTATAGTGTACTGTACCGTAACACATGGCTCCAGGAAAGCCTCTCCCTCGCCGAGGTAGAAAAACGATAAAAGATAAACTCGTGCTCAGCCAATCAATTATTAAAATGAGAAACTGCAAAGGCTGATTTGGAGAAAAAGCTCCACAATCAAACTATATTCTTGCTGTTTAGATTCTTCTCTGTGGGAAACATGGATGGTTTTCCAGCTACCACAGGCTGCACTTGGTGGTGACTTCGAATGTAAGTGTAGTTCATTGAGATAGCCACATTAGCAGCTAATTAGCTTTCTGTCGTTTTTGGCTAAATTTGGGCAAATACTGTATATTGATATAAGTCACCTTGTCTTATATATATTTACTCAATTATCAAAAGGTCTAGGTGGTGTAATCCTACGTGAAACACAGACCATATTTGAACTGGATCTAAAAATCCACTATGGGAGAAATGAATGGGGAAAATGCCAAAAGAACCGGACACTAGCCAGTGTGGGGATTATGAGTCATACTATTTCAGTCAATTGGAGGATGGCAAGAAACTGTGATGTGGGAAAAGGTTTTGTAATTAGATGAGACCCAAGATACAATATAAATGAACTGTCCAGTGAAAAAATGTCATAAACCTTTTAAATGTCATTCCATTAACTCATACCCAAATAATATTCAGTAAATCAGAAAAGACTGCAGTTACATTAACATATTAATGCATGCATCCCTCGAACATGTGTACAAAATATGTAATTAAAATATAAAATACATAATATGATATGTGATATTTACAGTATAAACCATTTACCCCAACCATATACAGTATAGTAGGCATTACATAAATACAATTTAAAAAATACACAGTTGGCAGTTTTGCTGGTTCAATATTAGTTCTAAACCTGACCCGAACTCTTTGCTCTATTTTGCAAAGCAATATTCTCTCTTTCGTACTCCAACTATAAAACCAATGTACAGTCGTGGCCAAAAGTTTTGAGAATGACACAAATAATAATTTTCACAAAGTCTGCTGCCTCAGTTTTAATGATGGCAATTTGCATATACTCCAGAATGTTATGAAGAGTGATCAGATGAATTGCAATTAATTGCAAAGTCCCTCTTTGCCATGAAAATGAACTCAATCCCAAAAAAATATTTCCACTACATTTCAGCACAGCCCCAAAAGGACCAGCTGACATCATGTCAGTGATTTTCTCATTAACACAGGTGAGAGTGTTGACGAGTACAAGGCTGGAGATCACTCTGTCATGCTGATTGAGTTAGAATAACAGACTGGAAGCTTTAAATGGAGGGTGGTGCTTAGAATCATTGTTCTTCCTCTGTTAACCATGGTTACCTGCAAGAAAACATGTGCCGTCATCATTGCTTTGCACAAAAAGGGCTTCACAGGCAAGGATATTGCTGCTAGTAAGATTGCACCTAAATCAACTATTTATCAGATCACCAAGAACTTCAAGGAGAGAGGTTCAATTGTTGTGAAGAAGGCTTCAGGGCACCCAAGAAAGTCCAACAAGCGCCAGGACCGTCTCCTAAAGTTGATTCATCTGCGGGATCGGGGCACCACCAGTGCAGAGCTTGCTCAGGAATGGCAGCAGGCAGGTGTGAGTGCATCTGCACGCACAGTGAGGCAAAGACTTTTGGAGGATGGCCTGGTGTCAAGAAGGGCAGCAACAAAGCCATTTCTCTCCAGGAAAAACAGTAAAGCATCCTGAGACCATTCATGTGTGGGGTTGCTTCTCAGCCAAGGGAGTGGGCTCACTCACAATATTGCCTAAGAACACAGCCATGAATCAAGAATGGTACCAACACATCCTCCGAGAGCAACTTCTCCCAACCATCCAAGAATAGTTTGGTGATGAACAATGCCTTTTCAAGCATGATGGAGCACCTTGCCATAAGGAAAAAGTGATAACTAAGTGGCTCGGAGAACAAACCATCGAAATTTTGGGTCCATGGCCAGGAAACGTCCCAGACCTTAATCCTATTGAGAACTTGTGGTTAATCCTCAAGAGGTGGGTGGACAAACAAAAACCCACAAATTCTGACAAACTCCAAGCATTGATTATGCAAGAATGGGCTGCCATCAGTCAGGATGTTGCCCAGAATTTAATTGACAGCATGCCAGGGCAGATTGCAGAGGTCTTGAAAAAGAACGGTCAACACTGCAAATATTGACTCTTTGCATAAACTTAATGTAATTGTCAATAAAATCCTTTGACACTTATGTAATGCTTGTAATTATACAATTAATATTATTATTATGTAATTATTATTGTAAGTATACCATAGTAACATCTGACAGCAATATCTAAAGACACTGAAGCAGCAGACTTTGTGAAAATGTATATTTGTGTAATTCTCAAAACTTTTGGCCCGACTGTAAACATTTCAAATGAAATCATAGATGCAAAAATATATCAGGGGCAATCCCTAACTTTAATTTCTTATTTGTTTTTCTGGTTTGTTAAAGAAATACCAGTTTCTTCCTACTGCTGTCGCTTAGGTGTTGATGTTGATGTGTTGCTGCTGCTGTCTTTGGTGGATTTGGATGGGAGGACAGAGGTGGATTGGTAGGCCTTGAATAGACTCATCACCCTCTGCTTGTACATCTTAATGGCAAAGAAGTAGATGACAGGGTCCAAACAACAGTTAAGATTCATCATGGAGACAGTCCCCTGTAGAGAAAGTATAACTTTTTTAAACATTCTCTCGAGGGTCTTATCACAAAGAGTCATAGTTTGCTAAACAGACAAACAGACACAGTGACAGACTGACAGCCATACCAATTTATAGATTGTCCACGTTCATACAAACAGACCAACTGACAGACCAGAAACTGACATACCAACCAAAACACAGCCATTAATTTCAGATGGTCCTACCTGTAGAGAATACTTGAATGCCCACAGCTCATCACACGTGGGCTTACCCAGCAACTTCCTAACCATGAATTGCATGATGTTAAGGTGGTAGGGACTGAAGCACAGGACAAAGGTGATGAGAATGATGAGGATCATGTTGTTGGCTCTGTGGCTCCGGCCCGAGCGGCCTGTCAGCGGGTTCTGTTTGGCCGTGCGGCTCAATTTGAGATTGATATGGGTGTAACAACTGAGAATGACCAGCAGGGGGAGACAGAAGGAGAATGTACAGGCCAAAAGGAGAAGGTAAGGGGTGGCACGAGAACCCTCAAAAGTAAAGTACTCCATGCAGGTACGACGACCTTTGTGCTCACGGAGCATGGTTTTGAAGAGCAGGGGGATGGTTTCCAAGGACACCAGTAGCCAGACGATAAAGCAAACCCCTCGGACCACCTTGACGCTCCGCAGGTACTGTAGACGGTGGGGTTGGACCATGGCCAGATACCTGTCTATGCTGATACATGTCATGAAGGCAATTCCTGGTTAAACAGATATTGGATGGGGGATAAATAAACAGAAGATACAAGCTGGCAAACAGACGCTCACACATACACACTTGCAAAAACTAAGGCATAAATGTATGTGTAGAATTGCAACGTGCAGTAGTCCTAGGCCTAGTTTAATGGTCTGTAACCTTATCAAATGCGTACATTTATGTAAAAAGTCAGAGTATGTGGACCGTGTAGTATGCAAGTGATATAGCATTTTCTTTTCATTTATGGGGATGAAAAAATAAAGATATACAAAAGGAAGCTGCAAAAAACTCAAAAATAAAGAGGTTAAACACTGGCAAGGCTGAGAGCCTCCTTGCCATCTTTCTCTCATACTGTAGAGTACGGACCACTAATGGTCTGCATATGTGTGCTAAATATGGTTTGACTTACAACCCGTCATTTCTTACTCTAACTACAGCTTACTGCATGCTGTTACACAGTTCTCACATACAAAACACATAAACCACACGCAGTATATTTTTGGGAACCAGAAAACCAGAAATACATTTTCCATATCCTGTAACACTAAATCTAACCCTCATCTATTACCCTAAATCTAACCCTAACCTTACCCCAACATAAACCTCAATAATCTAGCCTTTATACCTAAATATAACCTATCCTTAATCTATAATGCCTAACTCTAAACCTTACCATTTGTTGGACCTGTGTATTTTTAACCATTAGGCTAATAGTTGGTCATGTAGATTTGCATAGGTGAAAGAATCACACGTCGGTTCCTACACATTCTACCTTTAATTCAAATTTTATTTTTTCCCTGAACGTAACCCCGGAGATGGAAATAAACTTTGTCATAGTAGGGACCTGCTAAAAAAAACTTGATGGGACCAAATTGTCAATTTCTACTATGTTATTGGGGACTTCTGGTCTCCACATGTATTGCTCGACCTGGAAACTCCTCACCTGTGTATGTGTTTGCGAAGAACAGCATAGTAGCCAGCCTGCAGAGCAGATCCCCAAAGGGCCAGTCAAACTGTCTGATGAAGTAAATGATTCGCCCTGGCAGTGCCAATGTGAACAGTGCATCAGACACAGCCAGGTTGACCAGGTAGAGAGATGTGGAGTTGAACTTCTGCTTCTTCTGACATGACACATACAGGACCAGGCTGTTGCCACAGACACTGATTAGGAACACAACAGAGTAGAAAATGGGGAAAATGATCACAGCAGCTCTCTGGTACACAAAAAAGTCACACGTCTGGTTGGTTTCAGAGGTGTTTAACCCTGCTGGTTCCACAGAGTTGTTGGTGGTCATTTTTCCTGTGGGAAAAAAATATGTTTGAGAAAAAACAATAGTTGAACCCATATTAATAACTCAGACCAATGTCTATTGAGAAAAACCTGTTGGTATGAGATCCATTAAAAACTTTGTGGACATTGAGTAAAGCTTCAGTTCAATATAATGGATTTGTTTACAATAAATAAATAAATATTGAGCCAATACATACATTAGAATACATATACAACTTATTCAATTTTAAATCAGTAGTATACTATCAATGTAAAAATATAAATTCATGTATATTAACAACAAACACAATATCTTTAGAAGACTCACAAGATTTTCTGCAAGGTCTCAGCTTTTCAACTGCTATCCAAGACAGTCTGTTAACTGTGGTGATTGAAGGTGAAGTGATTTGAAGGACTGTTTGTGAACACTTTTTAAGAAAGTGAATATGCTGCAAAGCCAGCCCCCAGGGTCTTTGTCAGATCTTGACAGCTGTGTGAGAGTTGGTGCAGAGTTTCAAATTGTGTCACAACACGGCAATTTTTTCCAATGATTTGAACAACATTTGAACTGGAAAATGTTTTCATAGGTTAGTTACAGTACTTCTGGTAGGAAGACTACTGCTTGATGAGGCTACTTTGCAACGGTCTGCTGGTAAAAAGTAATGTAGTCTTCTTTGTGGACTGACATTATTGCAGCTAGGTTGTTGTGAATGAAATGTGAAAAAACTGCCAGAAATTCAGAGGAAAAAAATTGGATCCCTGTAAAAAAAAGTTGGAATAACTTGATGTAGGAGATTAATTAACAAAGATGAAACGCAGAAAGCAAGCTCAGATGCATGCTATCATGTTGGTTATACAATAGCTTCTACCATCTGTTTTTGCCTCTTGTCACTGGAGTTTATTTATTTAGAATTAAATATTTTATTGTTATTCCATGTTTGTATGTATTTTGATTTTGTCATGTTTTCGTGGGAGCCTCTAAAATGAAATAGCTCATGAGGATCCTAATAAACTAAACCTAAGTACACTCTGTTATTTAGAACTGTTTTCTTAACAATGTGGTTGGCTCCCCTAATTTCCTTATGTGGTTATTCTCTCTGCAAAACAAACACAGATAAACAGAACCTTGCCTGCACACTGACTGGCAACAGCTAGGACATTGATATGCCAATATTCCAACCTGGTCTCAGGGGACTACGCAGACTATTTTACGTAAATCTTTGACAGCCATATTCGTAAGATATATTACGTTAGGTAAACTCATGTTAGAGTAATAATCCAGAAAAAAAATGATACGCCGTGTTTCGAACCCATGTCCTATGGGTGTTCTACCCAAAACAGGAACTTCCTGTTAGAGGAGGCAAGTAGTGGTGTTACAACATCAATATGTTATAAGTGATTTTCTTTCTAACCCTAACCCAAACCTTAACTCTAACCTTAACCCCAGTGCTGTGATACCTAACCTTAACCCAAACCCAAACCTGAACCCCAGTGCTGTGATACCTAATGTTAACCTAAATGTAACGTTATAATGCAATTATTACATATTGTAGTGACCTTGGTATGGCCATTACTCGACCCCTGATTTCCATAAACCCTGTGTGCAGCAGTGGGTAGGGCACATGCCTTCAGACCCAAACATTGCCAGTTTGAGACACAGCTTGTTTGTTTTATGTAAATTAGTAATGAATGATACATTTTCGTACCGTTCATAAAATATTATACGTTTGTCTGTTATTTGGCATTCGTATCATTTCATACGTTTTAATAACCTTCGTAACATTATATGTTGTAATAACATTTATAAGATATGTTATGTTTTAGCCAATTCATAATGTATTATACGTTTTGCTAGTGCATTGTAATGTAACCTAACGTAGCATAACATACGAAATCAGTTGCCATGGATTTACATAAAATAGTCTACGTAGTCCCCTGAGACCATGTTGCAACATTCATATTAATCCTGTGAGAAGATTGCCTTATTGACTATAACCACAACCCACTGCAGCCACACAAACACATTTGTTTTTCACATAGTGAAAGCCTGGTGAAGTTAAATGTAACACGTAAGTACATTCAAAACATTAATGTATATTAAAGTGTATACACATTGTTCATTCTCTTTTGTTAAGAATATATTTATGCCTTATTTAAGTTTTTAGGAAGGGGAGGGGAGAGTTTTTCCTGTAAGACAGAGGTCCAGATTCAAACCCATTTTGCTGCAGAACATGTGCACCGGAGTTGGTGGCTTGGACCGCTGGACCACTCAAGGCCACTACATTATTGCTCACTTTCAAAAGTGCCATAGTCTACCACAAATTCATTTGTCCATTCTAAAATGGGAATTGCTTGCTGTCTATTCTTGTGCACGTTGTACACTTGGAAAAGGGGGCATATAAAGCAGCCCAGCTGCAGAACTGAAACAGGTTAGGGGGTTTAGTGAATGGCGGTTAAGAAATGGTGGTAGGAGGAAGAGATTCTGTTAGCAGCAACCCTTCAGTTACACTCTCCTTCGCGCCAGATTTTCTCATCAGCCCTGGAATTTGAAACAGCAGTCTTTTTCCCACCTCTGTAACTTTAAAGTTATTGCCTAAATTGAACTTGTAGTACTGGAGCATTACATAAAAGAAAGTTTGAATGTCTGATAAGATTTGAGGTTGTGTATCCTGTTTTGGGGCTCGTCTTTGAGGTTGACTGCCTGCTACCGGAGTGCAGGCCTAGGTAAATGTGGAAATGAAGAGATTGGGGGATGTAGACTTGTATAAATGTCAGAGTATTTTTTGATATAATACAATGTGGTACAACATACCCCTATATGAATGGGGAAAAAACAGTTCCAAGAACTAAAAGAAGTCAAAGTTGTATTGAAATTATATACTGAATGCATTTGGGTGTACGCTATTTAATGATGAATTTAAATTAATGTAAAAAAAAATTCTACCATATGCGTTTAATTTTATCCACTATTTATATCATTGGTGTTTTGCTGTATTTTTTTGTGTTCATCTACATAACATTCATTGAATCCAGGGCCTTCATATGACACCATCAGTAGAATACTATATTCTGACGACATCTAGTGGTAATAGTGATTTTTACAGCAAACAAATACATTTTAATTTGGTCTGGTTAGGATACACTGAATGAATTACTAAGTTGATCTGGAAAATCATTTTCATTTAGTAGCATCTCGATGCATCTTTATCAATCTCAGTACCTTAGAATATTTAATTACCAGCTCATTCTTTTTACCTGACCATCCGTTCCTGATATTTTGATAAGATTATTTTTGTTAGCTGAAGTGCAATTGTAATAGGAGATTGAGGAATACAGTAGTGTTGGGAAAAGAATACTAGTATTGTAAACTTTGTGAGTCCTGGCTTTAAGAACAGGTTATTTCTCAGACTTGACAACTACAAAATGATCAGCAGACTCTCTATCACTGACAATTAACCTCTTTGATGGCTGTAATAAGAATTATAACCAAAGTTACTGATGATAAATGCTATCTGCCCTTTAAACAGTGACTTAAATAAACACAAAAGTTGTTATATTACTTTGTTTTATTATACAGAAATATTTTGGATTATTTTCAACACTGAGTATCATAATTTATATCACTTTAAGTATTAATAAAATTATTTCCATGAAGCCTTTAATTATAACACCAGACATTTTGTCATTCAAATTAGTTTTTTCATACAATTAACTATTAAATGTGTTAATATTTAGCAACCATTCTTTTTTAATGAGTCCCACATACACAAATAGTGTTGTTTTGACACCTAGGGTGTTAACTTTGCTGTTCAGGATTTGCTGTGCAGAGAATATTTCTTCAATGCTGTTGTTCTCAAAAGTTTTTTGGATCACCACACGTTCCGTTTATTTGATCTTTTTCATAGGTAACACACCTTATTTAATTAGAATCAATCCCTCAATTAGGTGAATCAAGTAAGCTATTTTAGAGCAATATTTTTTTACTAAGACAATTAGCCAATACATTAGTTATTCAGTAGTACAATAATACAATGCATTTGGAAACAGTAGGATTTCAAATTAACCTGCAGGGCCCAAGTTGTTACATGAGTGCCTGCCAGCAATAAAATACTGTAGGCCTAATGCCACCATGGTGAAGTATAGTAACTGTAAACTACAGTCAAGTGAACAGTTAAACCCAATCTTCTACACAGATGATATCAAAGACTGACTGTCTCCGACTTTGGTAGCCCCACTGCACTGTCATAATCCAAATGGATAGCTCCAGACAAGGCAAAGGTCACTCATCATCCGCAGTCATATGCAGTTATGATATGACTCACGTAGGTCACAATACAGGTCACGATCCACTGGTCTCTATAGACTAGTGTCACCTGCGTGTTGGGAGCACACTGAAGATCATGGCTCCATCACACACTCCTCTAATCATGGTGGAGGGTTAAAGAGCCACCCAAACCCCCTCATGTCAAGTGAAGAAACTCCAAAATAAAAAGGCAGTTTTTTTTCTGCCATTTCCGAGATGTGTCCTGTGGCTCCCTCAAACTAAGTTTAAGTGTTTTTTATTCCGATGGGTGGATGGGTTTAGTCTCTCCCGAAAGTACAGTACTGTTTGACTACACTTGTAAATACTTTTAAATCTAATGTATGTGTTGCATGTTTTTTTGAAAGCAGGGGTGAAATTACAGAAAAGACAAAACTCATCTTTAGGGTAATGTTTAGTTGATGGAAAAAGAATGTTGAAGAATACTTCAGCATATACTTCAGTAGACTACTTCAGTAATAACTGAAGTATAACTGAAATGTATAGGGAAAAAAGAATTTGATACTCACTAGTGCGCCAATAGTTGGAGGGCGTATTGTTCTGTGGGCTTCATGAGAATGTGACACAAAAGGATTTTACGAAAATCCAAAGTGACGACCCAGCATGGAACACACATGGAAGTCACTTCTCAGACATTTGACCTTTTTCTTGTTCTTGAATCAGGAGGGGGGTTGGGGGTGAAACTGATTTGGAGAGAATTATACATTGGCAATGGTGCAGCCTATGCCAACACACCCCCAGAAGGCATCTAGTTTTAAAGGGACGAGATGGTAGAGGGGGGTACAACCAGTGGTGTTGGTGAGGCAAACTGGGGCTGACTTTTGGTGTCCACAACAAGCCTGCAATCAGCAGCATGGCTCCAGAATAGGTGCCTTTTCGACTGTTATGTACTTTTCACTGCCAAAATCCATTGGATTTATTTTAGTCTATTGAGCTATAAAAAATAAAGTCTTATTATTAAAATGTGTTGATTATTTTTGGATCAAATCTATACATTACCATACTTTTTGAGGACACAATTTTTTGTGGAATGGATCGTGGAGGGAGGAACTATTTTAGTGTTTTTGTGAATCATCTTCAAGTCATTTATGTCTGATTGTATTTAAGTCCTTCATATCTTTGATATTTTACTGTATAACTCAGCTTATCTATTATGTTCCTTATAAAAGTCTGAACTCTTCCAAATCCCTCGAGGTAGTGGCTGTTGTTTGTATTTTAACCACTAGAGGGTGTACAATCATTGAATAAAAGCAGAAAACAAGGATGTACTGCCAAAGTTATCACTCGTTTTTGAGTTTTGACCTAGTCTTCTCCTCTGAAAAGTAAGACCTAAAGTGTTGCAGAGTGCCTTTACTATCCCATGAGTAGGCTTTGCTGTACATACTTTCACACAGATTTTTTATGTTCTAGACACTCACAATTGAATGTATACAATTGCATTGATAGTGTCATAAATTTGTTAGTTGTGTGTAATCTATAATTATAATTAATATAAGTAATTTATGTGTGCTACAGGGAGTTCTACAGGGAGTTCCCATCCTCTTTTGTTTATCATGGACGAATGGTGGATGTCAATTTCAATGGTGCTATAGTGCTGAACAGATTGAAACTTTTTCTTGAATTAGTCACACAATGAAGCCTTACAGCAAAACTAAACAAACAGGGCATCTTAGCAACTTGGGGCATTGTACCAGTGTAGCACCATTCATTTCAACTATGGGAAGTGTGGTGGGTGGGGCCACCATTGAGCGATGCAAGTTTGATGTGGGAGCATGACAAAGCCCAAGTTATGAAAGGCTGAACTTTATGCAAATAGCACTAAATATTGCGTTGTTATTGACCAATCAAATATAAACATATGGCTTCCCACTCGTTGGTGAGTTTGAGAAAAAATACAAAAATGTAATGAAGTACGATGATCATACTAAGTGCAATGGTTCACTTGATACCCCGCCAGTATGTGTTAACATTATGGCATTGAGTCTGTACTGTACTGCAAAACTTTCTTTCCTTTCAATCAAACTTTATAATGGGAAGTTTGTTTTTACTACCCTATCCTCCAATTATGAGGCTCAAATATAGTTTCTTATAGAATCCTCTGTATTTTTCTGTAACTAAAATGATTTGAAGTTGTTGTTTTCAATTTTTTATACAACCCCGTTTCCAAGAAAATTGGGACATTGTGTAAAATGTAAAGAAAAACAGAATACAATGATGTGCAAACCCTATGTTCAATAGAAAATAGTACAAAGACAACATATCAAATGTTGAAACTGAGAAATTCAAAATGGGCATGTATTTTTCCAAAAACAATAACATTTCAACATTTGATATGTTGTCTTTGTACTGATTTCAACTAAATATAGGGATAATTTGCACATCATTGCATTCTGTTTTTATTTGCATTTGACACAACGTCCCAACTTTTTTGGAAATTGGGTTGTAGTTTGGCAGTGTATTAATCAAGGTGATTATCTTTGCAGGTGTCCATACACAACGTCTTCAAAATCATAGCAAAATCCTTCTTTCTTAATCTAAACTGTCAGAGATGTTGACAGTGTTTCAGCTGGTTGTGAAGCCTACATAATGTTGAACTCTAGCACAGTGTCCCATTGAACTTCTGATGACTTCACACCAGAGTTGGATTTGTGAACCTTTACCTTTTACTGTCAATTACAGCTGCTCTGCTATATCAGGCATGTATTATTGCAGAAAGAGGCCACACACTGGCTTCATTATAGCAGTGTGGTTTACCTATATTCCTAATAGTCTCTCAGATCTCAAGTGTGGTCATTTCTTTTGGTGGACAGCTGCATTACAGAAACCTTTCAATGCTGTCTGATTATCTACAGCTGTCTGATTATCTACAGCTGTCTGATTATCTACGCTCTCAAAAGTATTCACCCCCTTAAACTTTTTCATATTTTATTGTGTTCAAAATCAAAAAATCAAAATGGATTCATTGAGTTAAATGGAGTCCACCTGTGTGCAATCAAGGTGTTTCACATGATTTCTGGGAGGTCCCAAATTTAGTTTGTACAATTCCTAACAAAAACAACTAACAATAAATCATGGTAGAGAATTATCCATAGACTCATTCCTGGATTAGACCTTCAACATCCATGGTGAAAATATGTTCGCTTTTTGGTTGAGGAAAGTAGAGTTTGGGGGCAGCAGGCAGGTATAGGGTCAGGAATCAGAGATTGGCCTGAAACCATTCCTGAACCACCTCTGTATAGCGGAACTTAACAGTGTCCCACACAATACCGTTCTATTTATCTCTTTGGTACTATTTTTACAGTTGTTCAAAACTCTCACAGCACAGATACACTACAAGCGTCGTGTTGCTTTGCCATCAGCATCACATCAAAGTAACTTTTTACCTGTTACACGAGAAACGCTTCAAAATCTAATATTTTCATTAACAGTACTCAAAGAACGCATGCATCAGCCATTACTGAACCTTCAGCGGTGCCATTGGATGTGCGAAGCAACGTGAGTACTGTAGAAGCTGTTATTTATTTGGAAGGAAGCATTCATTAACAGTTGGTGGCTGATGGCAATGCTGAACACTCAATAACTGTAGTTTAATTTCTAGGTTAGAATGAAATTCCAAAAACCTACACTTACCTTCAAAACATGATTGTCCTTTAATTTGGTTTCTGTATAACTTCCACCACAAGATAGTTCATCCAGCTAAATTTTCAATTTAGTCATTGTAACATCCAATGAATCGAACAACAAACAAAACAAGACATTTGTTTCAAAATACCCCTTTGAAGTGTTGATTTCCTACAGTATATTTACACATATTAAATTTTTTATATTAAACAAAACTCTGACTACACTACCCATCACAATACAGTGAAAATCATTTCCTAAATGTCTTTCAAATAATCAACTGTGATCAATGAAGACACCTTTACCTTTTCTGTACTTACACTGAATTTCAACAGGTTTTCTGTTTAATCAAATATAACAAATACTAAAAGAAATAAATACAAGAAATGTAATGAAATACGGTAAATGTTTAGCAAATATTATACTAATTTCAGTCAGAGCTTGTCCACATCACAAGGAATATCTTCATTATTCTTGCACCGCATCATTATTTCTTTGGCATGGCAAATGTCATGACATGCCTCATCCATGGCCAGAAGGAAAGTGGCATTCTAATGGGGAGGGCATTTTTTGGCATTCCACCTCCATGCTGAAAATACAGTTTTTTTTATTGCTTTGTTAAAAAAAATGTAAGCAGTAGTCATTTTTCACAACTCATAATACAAAAAAACAACAGATAATCAAAACACCTTTTTTTCAAAACTGTAAGCACATTTTACAGTGACTGAGTACATCACACAATGTTTCATGTACAAAGATATGTTTCACCTTGAAATACGTTAATTTGAAGAATTTTCAGAAAGTGCAGCTTGAAAGTATGTGAACCCCTTGTGCAATTATATAGATTTTTTTGTGTTCACCATGAAGTCTTTATTTAATCAGAACCAGTATTTCTTATCTGATATAACAGTTGTTAACCATAGAGGTGAATGCAAAACACACCATGTCAAATAGTTGGCAAATAGTTTACAAATGGAGAGCCTTTAACATGAAAGCAACTCAGACAAGAAGTAGACCCCCTTCCAAAATATCACGAAGAGCCACAAGAAAATAATAAATCAGGTAAATGCCAACCCAAACATAACATCTAGGAAGCAGCCTAAGGTGTCAGAAAATAACTTAACTGCTCATCTTAACATTCCCAGAGACCACCTGAACAAACCTAAAGGTTTCTGGAAGTCCATTCTCTGCACAGATGAGTCCAAAATTGGTCACAATCAAAACTATTTGGTGAAAACCCAACACTGCCTACCACCAAAAGAATCCTTTCCAACAGTCAAGCACGGTAGTTGGAATATCAAGATCTAGGGCTGCTTTTCCTCATCTGGACCTGGTTGACTACACATCATTAAGGGAACCATGAATTCTGAGGTATACCAGGAGATTCTTGAACAGAATATCAGGCCATCAGTAAAGGAGCTAAACTTGGGCTGAAAAGATGATTTTTGTTTTGGATTGGCCAAGTCAAAGTCCTGACATTAATCCAATCCAGATACTGTGTTAGGACCTGAATCGGGTAGTACATGCCATTCACCCCTCAAACCTTTCTCAGTTGGCTGAGTTCTGTAAGTGAATGGCTAACTATATTCTAACTTTTGACTGGTACTATAAGGTACTGTTTTGTTCTGTTTTGTTTTGCTGTTGTTTTGTAACGTAGCCTGTCCTTTTGGTTCTGTTTTGTTTTTGCTGTTCTGTAACGTAGCCTGTCCTTTTGGTTCTGATTGTTTTCACCTGTTTGTTGTTTAGTCCTTGTTAGCCCCTTATTTAGTTTGCCCTCTTCCATTAGCCCTTGGTGAGTCATTATGTCTGTACCTGCCACCAGTCTGTGGGTTTCCTGCCTGCCTGGTTTCCTGTTTGTTCCTGCCTCAGTGTCACCATTAAACACCTCTGTTGGTCTCCAAGTCTGCGCGTGGGTCCTGCTTTTTCCAGAAATGTGACAGGTACTATGTCGCTCTGGATAAGCTAAATGGTAAGCTAAATGACAAATCTATACACATTTGCATATGTTTCAACAGGTCTATAATATATTAGATACCTGGTTCATATTCAAAATGCAGGTAACAGTTGGTAGGCTGAACATGTCTTTCTACAACCCTGTTTCCAAAAAAGTTAAAATGTAAATAAAAACAATGTAATTATGTGCAAATCATTTAATCCTTATATTCAATAGAAAATATTACAGACAACATATTCAACATCAAATGTTGAATCAGACATTTTGTTTCTTGAAAAATATATGCCCACCTTGAATTTGATGCCAGCAACACATTGTGATAGAGGCAACAAAAGACTGGAAAAGTTGTGTAATACAAAAAAACTAAACCTGGTTGAATAGCACAACTAATTAGGTTAATTGGCAACATGATAACATGATTGGGTTTTTAAGGATCATTCCAGAAAGGATGGGTCTGTCAGAAGTGAGGGAGGGGTTCACCACTCTGTGAAAGACTGCGAGGGCAAATGGTGCCACAATTTAAGAATAATGTTTCTCAAAGTAAAATTGCAAAAAGTTTGGGATCTCATCTACAGTGCATAATATCATTATAAGATTCAGAGAATCTGGAGAAATGTCTGTATGACAGGGACAAGGCCGAAAACCAATATTGGATGGTTGTGATCTTCGGGCCCTCACTGCATTAAAAACAGACACAATTCTGTAGTGGAGATCACTGCATGGGCTCAGGAACACTTCCGAAAACCATTGTCTGTCAACACAGTATGTCGCTGCATCCACAAATACAAGTTAAAACTCTACCATGCAAACAAGAAACCATATATAAACAAGATCCAGAAGCGCTGACGCCTTTTCTGGGCCCGTGCTCATTTAAGATGAACTGAGGTGAAGTGCAAAATGACAAAGAGAAATTTTAGATTATTTTTGGGAATAACGGACGCCGTGTCCTCCGGACTAAAGAGGAGAGGGACCATCCGGCTTCTTATCAGTGCGCAGTTCAAAAGCCAGCATCCGTGATGTTATGGGGGTGCATTAGTGCACGTTGTGCACGTATCACAAAAGCATGGCTCCGTAGTAAAAGTCGGGTGCTAAACTGGCCTGCCTGCAGTCCAGAGCTGTCACCCATTGAAAACATTTGGTGCTTTGTGAAACGAAAAATGACTGACCCTGAAATGTTGAGCAGCTGAAATCCTATATCAAGCAAGAATGGGAAAACATTTCACTTTCAAAACCACAGCAATTGGTCTCCTCAGTTCCCAAATGCTTACAGAGTCTTGTTAAAAGAAAAGGTGATGCAACACTGATAAACATACCCCCGTCCCAACTTTTTTTGAAACATGTTGCTGGCATCAAATTCAAAATGGGCATGTATTTTTCCAAAAACAAAACTTTTCACTTTCAACATTTGTTATGTTGTCTTTGTGCTATTTTCAGTTAAATATAGGGATAAATGATTTGCACATCACTGCATTCTGTTTTTATTTGCATTTTATGCAGCATCCCAAATTTTTTGGAAATGGGGTTATAGATGGACAACTGATTTGATATTGTGTGCTTTACTCAGCCAATTTAAAATGTGCTTAAAGTTTTAAAGAATTGGCCTTTTTGCCGGACCGCATAAGCAGAGCCAGCCTAGAAGAGAAAATGTCTTTGACTGACTGACTGACTGAGGGAGTGCCTGATTAGCTACCATTTGTTAAATAGCGTAGTGGTTAGAGACGCGGACCACACAACAGGTCCCGCGTTCGCCTCCCGTCACTGATCAACATTATGCCTCAGGATGTGTTCAGGACAGACAAAAGCTTTGCTAGCTACAACCTTCTATAGCTACGTAATTGGAAGCCTGAAACACTTCGCTGACTACACGATTCTCTCGTCATTTCACTTGACGAAAAAGTCAGTTATCGTCATCTAGCAGCAGGATATTATGTTGGCAGCACTCACATTTTCTTTATCACAATAAAAGCCATCATTGGAATTTATAAGGCAATATACTTAATCTAGTCTTTGAAAAAGAACAGACAAGAATAACATTGGGACGGACATTAAAACTAGAATGTACTGACTAGATTAACTATATTACCTTATATATTTCAATGAAGGCTTTTATTTTGAAAAAGAATCTGAGTTAGCACTGCTAGCATAATATCCTGTTGCTAGAAGAACAGTAATGAAGCCTCGAATGGCCATCACTATCGTCGCCTATATTGATAGATGCTGTATCAATGTCATTCACGAATGGCTAATTAGCTGTTAAAACTGCCAGTGGCAAAAGAGGATTTGTTCAGGATAGACAAAAACCTCGCTGGCTACAACCTTCAATAGCTATCACAATTATTAGGCAAATCGTATTTCTCAAGATTTATTTTATTGTTGAACAAACACAATGCTTTGTCAATCTAAAATATCATTGAACCTCAAACCTGAATGTTAAACAAAGGAAAAGTTAGTTTTGATCTTACTCAGGGGAATATGTGTGCACAATTATTAGGCAACAATTGGTGTGCAGAATTATTAGGCAACTAAATTACAAAAAATATTTTCTCCCAACTCACTTGTTTATTCTCATTTTTAAAGAAAGTGTAACAAATAAGTAACACTAAATGACAATTAATTAAAATTTGTCTTTTCAAAAATATTCAGTGACCAATATAGCCACCCTTCATCCATCTGGTCCATCAAGAGTCACTCTCATTTAATCTGTCCATAAAACCTTTGAAAAATCTGTCTTCAGGTACTTTTGTCCAATCAATACACTTCAATTTGTGAGTCTTATTCAGTGGTGGTTTTCTTTCAGCCTTCTTAACCTTGGCCATGTCTCTGAGCACTTGACATCTTGTACTTCTGGACACTCCAGGTAGGTTGCAGTTCTGGAATATGGTGGAGCTGGAGGATAATGGGTTCCTGGTAGCTTCACGTTTAATTATTCTCAAGTCTTTTGCAGTTAATTTGCATCTTTTGTTCTCCATGCATTTTTTTGCGCCTCAGTTGACTATTCGCAACACAACATTTGATTGTCTGGTGGCCACACATCAATAGTTCAGCTATTTCAAGAGTGTTGCATCTGTCTCAAAGGCATTTTACAATTTTTGACATTTCAGTGTCAGTTAAATCTCTTTTTTGGCCCATTTTACCTGAGGTCATGAAGCTGCCTAATAATTATGCACACCTTGATATACAGTGGATATAGAAAAGGCTACACACCCCTGTGAAAATGCCAGGTTTTTGTGATGTAAAAGAATGAGACAAAGAGAAATCATGTCAGAACTTTTCCACTTTTAATGTGACCTATAATGTGAACAATTCAATTGAAAAACGAACTGAAATCTTCAAGGGGTAAAATGAAAAATAAAAACCTTACAATAACCTGGTTGCATAAGTGTGCAAACCCTCTTATAACTGGAGATGTGGCTGTGTTCAGAATTAACCAATCACATTCAAACTCATGTTAAATAGAAGTCATTACACACTTGCCATCATTTAAAGTGACTGATTAATCACAAATAAAGTTCAGCTGTTCTAGTAGGATTTTCCTGACATTTTCTTAGTTGCATCTCAGAGCAAATGCCATGGTCCGCAGAGAGCTTCCAATACATCAGAGGGATCTCATTGTTGAAAGATATCAGTCAGGAGAAGGGTACCAAAGAATTTCCAAAGCATTAGATATACCATGGAACACAATGAAGCCAGTCATCATCAAGTGGAGAAGATACGGCACAACAGAGACATTACCAAGAGCAGGACGTCCCTTAAATTGATGAAAAGACGAGAAAACTGGTCAGGGAGGCTTCCAAGAGGCCAACAGCAACATTAAAGGAACTGCAGGAATTTCTGGCAAGTACTGTGTGCTACATGTGACAACAATCTCCCGTATTCTTCATATGAATGGGCTATGGGGTAGGGTGGCAAGACGGAAGCCTTTTCTTAAAAAGAAAAACATCCAAGCCCGGCTGAAGTTTGCAAAAACAAACATCAAGTCCCCCAAAAGCACGTGGGACAATGTGTTATGGTCTGATGAAACCAAGGTTGAACTTTTTGGCCATAATTCCAAAAGGTATGTTTGGCGCAAAAACAACACTGCACATCATCCAAAGAACACCATACCCACAGTGACGCAAGGTGGTGGCAGCATCATGCTTTGGGGCTGTTTTTCTTGAGCTGGAACCGGGGCCTTAGTCAGGGTGGAGGGAATTATGAACAGTTCCAAATACCAGGCAATTTTGGCACAAAACTTTCAGGCGTCCGTTAGAAAGCTGAAGATGAAGAGGAAGTTCACCTTTCAGCACGACAACGACCCAAAGCACACATCCAAATCCATGAATGCATGGCTTCACCAGAAGAAGATTAACGTTTTGGAATGGCCCAGCCAGAGCCCAGTCCTGAGTCCAATTGAACATCTGTGGGGTGATCAGAAGAGGGCTCTGACAGATTTGGAGCGCTTTTGCAAAGAAGAGTGGGCAAATATTGCCACGTCAAGATGTGCCATGCTAATAGACTCCTACCCAAAAAGACTGAGTGCTGTAATAAAATCAAAAGGTGCTTCAACAAAGTATTAGTTTAAGGGTGTGCACACTTAAGCAACCAGGTTATTGTGGGTTTTTTATTTTTCCTCCTCAAAGGTTTGTTTTTCAATTGAATTGTTCACGTTATAGGTTACATTAAAGGTGGAAAAAGTTCTGACATGATTTATCTTTGCCTCATTCTTTTACATCACAAGAACCTGGCATTTTAACAGGGGTGTGTAGACTTTTTATATCCACTGTAAGGTGTAATTCACTTTCACCATACCCTCCCTCATTACACAAATGCGTATCACCTGAAAATGATTCAATCCAGTGAGCATTCAATTTGAAATGGTTTGGAGTTGGAAAATGTGCATAGAAATTATGATACGATCAGAATACTCACTTGCCTAGTAATTGTGAACGCAGTGTAGAAGCCTAAAATGAAACTGTTCACTGTTATATTGTGACTATTTCTGGTGGATTTTGCAATTATATCTTAGGATTTGTTCAGGACAGACAAACATTTTGCTGACTGCACAAATCTCATCTTTTCACTTGATGAAAAAGTCTGTTATCATCACCTACATTGATACAGTAGTTATTTTATCAACGTCATTCACGAATGGTTAATAAGCTGTTAAAACGGCCAGTGGCAAAAGCCATAAAGTTCATAGATGCTTTTTGTGGTGGAGGAAAACTTAATAAGAAACGTTACTCAGTTTAACACAATGGTTAATGGTGTCTACCGAAATATTCAAACTTGACGTGATGCTAATGTGTGACAAAATTATATAACGTCAAGAGGCTATACCGATACCCGGCAAATGTGTACCTTGGTGGTTTAGTGGTTTAAAATCTTTCACGTGGACGACCCGGGTTCGAATCTTGGGAGGGCAACAACATTCAATGCTTTCTATTGCGGGCCTGCTGAACTAGGCTTGCCTGGTTTCTTGTTTATAATTTGTTGTTTTGTATTAACTGTGAACATTTTTGACATACTAATGGAAATAGAACCAAAGTCATACAAAAATGTATAAACAATTATTGTCCTGCCCTTCTGTTAGCTAACATGGTGACCCATTATGCAATAAAGGGCAGTGCATATAAATTTAAAGAAGGATGCTCCCTCCAACATAGTATACTCAGGAAACCAGTAAAGGGAGATGTTGATACCAAGACTGCTTTTTAGCAGTGAGTAGAAAGATAAATCATTCTTGTATGTATGCACCTTAAAAGATGGCAGCAAAAGGGTGTGTGTGGTGTGTGTCGGAAGGCAGGTTTTTCAGGTCATCTGAGGCAATGTGCATATTTTGGACGTCGGCTCGGCTTGTTGTATTATCGTTTAATTCACAGGCCGTGGACTAATTATTTCAACAGCAAGAACTCTGTACTGAGCAGACTGACAGTTGCCATCATTGGAGTGATCAGTCTTGTTTCCACAGGCCCTGGTTTGGGACCTTGATGTATATTACCAGTAATTAGTGCCACAGTCCATGACCATGTTTGGTAAACCTTTGTGCTATTTTCCAGGACGGTGCCCATGAGGAATTCTGGAAAGCTGGTCTGGCTGTCTGGAGGAGGAGATGGTAGAAGGAGACATCTTGAGAAGGACGATGGGATTGGGAAGGCAGTTGTCTGTAGTCTGTACCATATCTTATGCATCATCAATAAAGAACACTGTAGATCTCTTTGTCTTTTGATTTTTTTTTTCTGAATAAATTTTACAAAAACCTGTTGGAACAGCTGCAGCTTTTTGGGTCTGTACATTTTATAACATTTTAGTTTCCATAAAAAAAATGATAAGCCTAAGATTTTTTATCAGTCTCATTTTAAGTAACTTTACCTTAAACAATGAAAATACAATATATTCATTTTTGGGTATTTCAACTGTGGGCTACCATTTACTTAATATAAACTTACTACTTAAGCAACAAATTTAGACAAAGTAAATGCAAAACAAATTTTGAATAGGGCACATTTTCACCAATATAAATGACAAATCTAATTATTTCATACTTTATACTACCTTCTATCAACTATGAACAGGAATTACCCGTCTTTTGTCTGACTCAAAAAAATATATATATATTCTTCACATCCACAGAATAGCAAGTGTTTTTACAGAAGCTGTAAAATGGGTATTACTGGAGACGGATTTAAGTTTTTGCCGGTCCATTTAATTGGTGCCTGCCAAGAAGAGCGAATGTCTCTTAGTGAGCGACCAAGCGACAGACCTCGCCTTGTCAAATAGCGTAATGGTTAGAGAAACAGACCTGCAACCAATAGGTCCTGTGTTTGACTCTTATCAAAGCAAATTATGCATTAGAATTTGTTCTGGATAGACAAAAACTTTGCTGGCTACAACCTTCTGTAGCTGCGTTATAGGAAGGCTGAAATAAAACTGTTCACGGTTATATTGCAACTCAGGCCCGGCGCCAAGACGGGGTTTAGCCCCCTCAGTTGAATTTTCTGCCCCCCAATTTAAGTTTTAAATACTCTATAGGAAAAATAGCCAAAAAAAAGATTAGCCCCCTCGCCATTATTTTCTGCCCCCTCAGTCACTTCGTCCTGGCGTCGGGCCTGATGCAACTGTTTCTGGTGGATTTTCGAAGTACACATCCGTGCATGCTTTTTGGGTCAGGATAGACAAAACCTTTGCTGGCTACCAACTTCAGTAGCTACGTTATAGTAAGCCTAAAATAAAACTGTTCATATTGTGACTATTTCTGGTGGATTTTCATAGTACCCATCCGTGCATGCTTTCTGGGGTAATATAGCCTAGATCAAAACCCCTTGGGCAGTAAAAGTGTAGGGGTTTCCACAATTCTCTCGTCACTTGACCAAAAAGTCAGTTATCGTCACCTATATTGATAGTTATTGTATCAATGTCATTCACAAATGACAGAAAAACAAAAGTTTTTGTGCATTGAAATGAAATAGCTTTGGCAGTGTAAAGTTCATATTCAGTCTCGCTAGCAATTGCTCAATTCTTATGACTATTCCAAGTAGTAAGTTAGACACTAGTAAGCTTTTTACTGGCTAATAAGCTGTTAAAACGGCCAGTGGCAAAAGCCATACATTTCACAGATGCTATTTGTGGTGGAGGTAAACTTAATATGAAATGTCAGTCAGTTTAACACAATTGCCTAATGGTGTCTAGTGAAATATTCCAACTTGGCATGATGTTGAAGCGTGACACAATGATCTAATGTCAAGATGCTATACCGACACTGGTTAAACATGTAGCACTGTGGTGTAGTGGTAAAAGACACTGCCACTCATGTGGGAGACTGGGGTTTGAATCCAGTGAGGGCAATAACATTCATCACTTTTAATTGCAGGCTGGCTGATCTAAGCTTGTCTGATTCCTTTGCTAGTTAGGACAGCCCTTTGTGTGGGCAAAGTCAGAGTGCTACAACACTGAACTACAGAAACTTAATATGATGCAAATTATGTAAATTGACACCGGACGGCATGGAGGAGTTGACCAATTGAAGTAAATATTTTTTATATTTTTTACCAAAAACATGCTTTACCTTGGCCTAGGGTGGTCTGACGGTCTGGGCCGTTGTCTCTGGTGCACATGTACTGCCGCATCATGGGTTTGAATCAGGCCCCATCTCTTTCAGCAAAAAGGCTCTCGTCTATCTTTCTCTACTGTTTCTACCAGCATAAATGCCAAAATAAATATATATAAAAAATCTTGACCAGCAGTTTGAGAAAACAGTTAAAGGGTTAATGTATATATACAGGTGCTGGTCATAAAATTAGAATATCATCAAAAAGTTGATTTATTTCAGTAATTCCATTCAAAAAGTGAAACTTGTATAATGTATACATTCATTCCACACAGACTGATATATTTCAAGTGTTTCTTTTAATTTTGATGATCATAACTGACAACTAATGAAAACCCCAAATTCAGTATCTCAGAAAATTAGAATATTGTGAATAGGTTCAATATTGAAGACACCTGGTGCCACACTCTAATCAGCTAATTAACTCAAAACACCTGCAAAGGCCTTTAAATGGTCTCTCAGTCTATTTCTGTAGGCTACACAATCATGGGGAAGACTGCTGACTTGACAGCT